>JZKD02S2107999.1:146598-164583 GCA_000966675.3 Picea glauca
TATGGCCTGAAGCATACCAGGAAAATGGTACAGGATGTTTGATTCCTTCATGGTGAGCCAGATTTTACAAGAAGTGACTATAACCATTGTGTTTATGGTATATTTATTATCTTGGTGGTAAATTTTATGCTGGTAGCAAGCACAAGCATGTTATAGATCAATAGGTTGGCTTAATTGGATAGGTCATTTGTTATGAAGGATCTGAGAGCAATGAAATAAATCTTGGGCATGGAAATACACAAAGACAGGAAATATGGTAAGCTGGGTTATCACAATAGAAGTATGTGGTGAAGATACTCAGGAAATTTGGTGTGAATAATGTGAAACARGTAAAATCWMTTTGGATTTCCATTGTAAGTTCTCTTTAGGTTTATGTCCTAACTGATGAAGAAGAAAAGGGTTATATGTCTCAAGTATTATATGCTAGTAGGAAGTTTGATGATTGCAATGGGAAATGGTCAGCATTTCACATGCAGTTGGTGTTTCCATTAGACACATGGAAATACCAAGTGAAAAGCATAGAAATGGGTACTTCAAACACAGAAGCACAAGTATCACCTATAGTGGTTGGAATGATTTAGTTTGTGGTTATGATTCATGAGATTTGGACAAGAGGAGACCTACCTCAGGTTATGTCTTGCAAGAATGCAAGGATCTATTTGGTAATTTTGGACAGGTATAGGATGTGGTGTTCCGTGGCGGTAAAAGTGTTGAGCATTTGACTAACAGTCCAGCGTATCAAAATGGGACATGTGCATCGGTTTATTAGAAAGGTTACTAATGGAGGTAGAATGGTCCATATCGGAGCAAATCATGCAGACATGTTCACATCACAGTACTATTAGAGAAGTTGCAAGTTGTGAATTATCTTTTGTAGAAAAGGTGATGAATTAATTAAGGGCATGATATATCAGGTAAATTGTTGTCACAGTGGAGATTGTTGGAAACATGACGATGAATTTCCCGTGCGGTCACATGCACATGAATGCAACTATATTAGGAATGTGCATGCATGCATTCTTTTGTGAACAGATTGTGTAACTAGTGGATCTAATTATAATCATTTAGTCTAATTTTTTTAGAGATGTTATATATAGGAGCATACCCATAGAGGTGAGAGTGCAATGTGTAGTGAGTGTGTAAGAGAAATACATAATGCCTGGGTTTTTTGTGTATCAAAGGAGATGATGGTTGTATGCTTGGCTTGGCTATTGTAATTCTCCCTTGAATACTAAGAATATCGATTATCATTTTCCATGGTTTTTTCCCTCATTGGGTTTCCACATAAATCACTATGTTAATGGTGTGATTGTTGTTCTTGGTTTTATGCTTGTTTAAATTGTTTATGCTCTGTTAAAGTTCTTTGTTTTTCTTCCGCTCCTAAGAGAAATCGTCGAGGATATCTGTCATGTTTTAAACATACAATTATATAGAATCAATATTATGCATTGCACTACGATGATAAATAAAACATGCATTGAGTCTTCAAATATCATTGTCAACTTGAAGAAATCATATTTACCAAGTTCAAATTCGAATTTGATTCAATAAAAAAAATTTAGAATAAAAATTCGGATGTATACATATTACAAATTCTAAAAACATATTATTTTTTCAAAATTTCAAAAAATTTGACATGCAGATATAGCCACTAGCTACCAACCTACCACCTATATGTTCATTTCATAAAGAAAGATCCTCAAAATAAATGGTAGGTAGAAGAGCCAATGGTTTTATAAAGGTAATCCATACTTTTAAAGACTACCAGATTGCAAAAGAATAGTAAAAGTAATTTTAAATTCTTGGCTAGTAAATTAAATACAATACAGGTGGTGTTTATGAATAAAATGACATAAAGAGTATTGGTCTCTCCTTAAAAGAAAAATATTTATAGAAAAACAATATACATAAAATTGATCATATTTTTAGATACTTATACTTAAGAAGAGCTTAAGTATACAAAATATGATCTTTACTTATATAAACTTCTAAATATAATATCAAATATCACAATTCAAAACCCATTTGTATATTAAAAAATAAATGGGAAACGTGCATTTTTAAGTGTTTATTCACTATATTTAATTAATAGTCACGAACCATCTTAAACCCTAATCCTAACCATCACCAATCTAACAAGTGTTGCATGGCAGCGTAGTCCCTGGCAGGTTGGAATGGGAATAAATGGGACCGAGTACAGACATGTGGGTAGAAAGTTGAAGTACATGTGGTATCCATGCAGAATTTAGTATTCCCGAATTAGTTTAATTTGAAATTTATCAAAAAGTATTAATGTCTGGTACATCAACAAAGGTTGCTAATATCTAAGTTTGATAGTACAGGAAAGATTTAAAAGGAGCTTGGACAAAAAAAATTAGTGTACAATAATAATAAGGTTCCTAGTAAGAACGTTTGTTACAAGAACATTTAAAAGGTTCTTGGACAAAAAAAAATGTAGCATACAATAGAATAGTAATAACGTATGTTACATAGGTTCGTGGACAAAAACACAAAAAAATTAGCATTTCCAAATTAGTTTTCTCTAAAACAATAGAATAGTAACAACGTCGTGCACCAAAGGCATTACCAAATTAGTTTTCTTTGAAAGTAGTAATGTTTGTTATATCAACAAAGGTTCCCGGACAAAAACAATTTAGCATACAATAGGACACAAAAAATGTAGCATTCCCAAATTAGTTTTCTTTGGAACAAACAACAAAGGTTCCTGGACACCCAAAATTTAGCATACAGTAAAGGCATTCTGAATCAGTTTTCTTTGAAATTTATCAAAAATTAATAATGTTTGTTACATATTTCTGGAAATTTAAATGTGTTTGTCATATAGACTGGGATTGGGGCTCCCACAGATCATAAAAATAAATAAGTACAAGAATTAGGAATGTCGAAAGAAGAAGTGCCCGACTGTAGAGAGGAAGACCTAAAAAAGAAGAAATTGGAAGTTATGAGTCTTTGGTTACAATTTTCTATTTAAAGAGGTAATAACTGGATTGATAAAGAAAACAAGATGACATTATAGACTTAAACTGGATTGATAAAGAAAACAAGATGCCAATATAGACTTACTATGAAGCCGATGAATTTTTTTTGTTGTCGTCGATGGTCAATGGAGTCGTGTTGACTGGTTGTTGCCCTTCCTGGATGAGGTTGTCCATTCTTTGTTGGAACCATTCTTCGATGTAGCTTCTCATCGGGGCCATGTTGATTTCATCCTAGATTTCTATGTCGTAAAGGTCATTTTCTAATTTCCTTGGATCCATTGAAATACTATGTGGACTTTGTTCACTTTCTTCATTGTGTGTCTCATAGTCGAATACCTAGCGCTTGAGCTCATCTACACAATGTTCAACTATGCCATAAAAATTTTCGAAAGACGACCCCTTTAAAATATCAAGTTGTTCATGGAAGGCTTCTTTGGTGATTCACAAGGATTTGAGAATTAAGTTTGGGTCTTGAACCTTGTTGGTACTTTCAGATAAGTCTATTTGGATCATGCTTGTGAATAAATCTTCCTTTTTTGATATGCCTTGTTTACATGATTTGACAATGAGCTCTAGGTTCTTAACTTTCTTTTGCCAACATGCTTTTACTTTTTTGGTCTGCTTTTGGGAGGGGAGTTTCTCTTGTCTTCTTTTCAGTTCCGATGTGTTGATGGCATGGTTGGAAAAATGGGTCATCACCTCTTCACAAAAATGCTAATCAATTTTTAAATTTGCTTCCAAATGTTCAAGAAAATCATTTGCCTTCTTTCCAAAGGAAACTAAATTTTGTGATGTTTCCTAGGCTTCAGTAACTAGATGCATTCTTTTGTTGATGTTATTCTCTACAAGGGCTCTAGAGCATGCAAGGAGGGTAGAGGATACTTTCATCTTGGCTGCAGTGGTAGCAGGCACATTTTTTTCTAAAGGACTGGAAAATTATGGGATTGCAATGAAAGCCTGCTCAAATTCATTGAGGCGTTCTTTTACTCTGGCATTTTCTACTTCAATTCCTCCAATGGAATCATGAAGAGCATCATCGATTACTTGGTGAAATAGGGAGATTTGGGATGGTCACATTTTCCTAAAGTTAATCTCTATGCGAAATTTTCCTTTCATGTTTGTTACATATCTCTTTTCAATGACCATACTTTTAGATTGGTTGTCAAAAACAATGCTATGGAATACGAAGGATTCATCTTCGTCAAAAGTTTCGGTCTCAGTTATTTCCACTGCAGATGACCCAATTTTGTGCATGTTCTCAGTTTCAATTTCAAATTGCACATGTTCACTTTCAATTTTGGGTTCGTCCACCTACCCTTTATTGTTTTTTCTCTTCTTCGTTAGTGGAATTTTGTGAGAACTATCAATTTTTATGTGAGGAGGGTTTTTATCTCCTCCTCCGTTCAAATATTTGTGGGTTTCTTTCTTATTGGGGTGGGTCGTTGAAGCAATGCTCTATGATGTCATGCTCTTGGGAGTGTTGGTGGGGGACTGGTCACTCTTCTCACTGGATACTTTTCCCTGTTGTTTGTACAATTCAGTTGCACTTTGCAATGTCTCTGCGTCACAATTTCCAAAAGCAACATTGTTGTCATCATTGTCCCTGCCTTCGGTCAGGTGTCTATGGATAAAAGAGTTGTTAAAGCCAACTTCCAGTAAATGTTCTCGAAAAATCCCATTAGGGTCGAACCCTTTTAGCCTTTCATCATACATTAGGTTCAAATTTTTGAAATGGCTGGCAAATTCGTCAATCTTGTTGACGTTTTTTCACACGAAGTCTCTGATTTTCCAGGGCAGAGGAATGAACTGGGTTTTTTTTCTTGTCATGGAAAAAATGCAACCAGTGGTTGTATTGCCTTGCTATTTCTACAACAAACATATTGTATGTGATGTGGCATGGAAGGAAAGCAGGATTCTCCTTAGAGCCAAAGACCATGAGTACATTGTGATTTTCCTTTTGTTCAAGTGTGCCCTTCCTGTCCAAAAACTTGGTTTCCTGGCCAGACATTCGGGAGCATCCTTCCCTAACAACAAATATTTGAAAACTGAGACAAAGCCATTAAAAACTTCATAAAAAAAATGGGAGGCCTTGTGCCTCCACAAGGCCTAGTGCCAGAATGTTATTGGGTCAAATCCACAGTTTATTTTATTGGAAAGATAAATTTTTGGAAACGGACAATAATGCACTATTGCAAAAATCAAGTAGGATGACATATAAAATTTATTCGATTCTTTGAATCATGACAAATAGGAACATATCTCAATGGAAATTAACTTCCCTCAATCGAAAATGAATCGTTCCTTGACTGTGAAGTACAAAATATAAATAATTATATGGAAAATGCTTGTTGTGGATGCCTGTCCCGTTATTCTTGTAAATAGCCAAGCAATTTCCTGGAATGGATTTCTGAAGGAACTTACCTGCAACTTTGTGATATCTTGAGGAACTGTTGTCGGGTCTTCGAGGAACTCGGGCAAGATGTCCAACCCGTTATCATGTTTTTCTAGGAAATGCTTGCAGTCTTGTCCTCTGAACATTATTGTTAGCTCCAACAATCTTAACATCTTGTGGAAGACCTGAGGTGACAAAGAAACAAGAGAATGGTTGTGCAGTGGAATAATTCTTTGGCTTGGAATATATTTTTTGGCACACCAAGAGACCACCTCCTTATAGTCAAAAACCTCATGGACGCAGCCTGCATGAGTGATTCTAGAGGTCCAAATCACTTCGTTCTAAGCGGAATGGGATGAATAGTAAATGTATTCCCTGGACCACTGGAAGTTCTGGTCCTGATGTCCGAAGTTATTTATTGTATCTCCACAAAACTGTTGTCGACCTACTACCATAAGTCTACAATAACATGTGTTTGCTCCATACGATGAATGAAATGAAAAGTTGGAAGGGATAATATAACCCTGCACAAATCTTGGTCCAATGCATGTGAATGGGAGATCTCCTCAAGACTTTCGTTCATTAATGGCAATTTGGATGGCTGGTGCATGATGCGTTGTTATCATTAAACACTAGTAATTTCATACATAGAAATCTGAACATGGCGGATATGGAAATGAGCGATTAAGCATTGTATATTTATTGAGAGGGCCAACACGATGATGCGTGTTCGAGATGAACAATCAGAAGGGATAAAATAACTCTCTATAGATCTTGTTTAATGCGTAATAATGGGAGATCTCCTCGAGCGTTTCTCTCATTAATGACAATGTTGATGGTTCCTGCATGGTCAGTTGTTACCATGAAAGATTTCTAATTTCATACTAAGAAAGTATGGAGGTCATGGGTATGGGAAAAAGCAACTTCAAAATAAGGTTACAAGGTACAACCATTGGAGGTGAGGGTGCGAGGGTCAAATTGTATGTCTCAGAAGTTTTTGAGTGCAATATGTGTAACACTGAAGAGGGTATGGTAGAATAGTCCAAAGGGAAACTTGTATATCACTAGTAAGAGCATAACTAATGTATATAAGGAAGGATAGGAAGTTAGTGAGGATGGAAGGCAGTGACAGATACTTTGAAACATTTGTCAGTCGTGGTAGAGTGAAGCTTGTGAGTTCAAGGAGTCCGCGGTGGAATTGTAGATGACAAAAGTTTTGAGTGCACGATGTATAGCACGGAACAAGAAGCAGAAGAGTTGGAAAGCATCAATGGGGAAACTGTGACCATGAAATTAGCTAAGTATGGAAAGGAACAATGGTCAGTTGGATTCGTCATGTGAGGATATATATGGAGATGAAGATATGTCAGCCTGCCAACGCTGGAACCCATGATCATAGAAAATAGACTAATTATATAACCACAAAGTGATAATACATGGGAAGAAGAAAAGGGAAAAAGGACTAAGGAGTCCATGGTGGAATTGTAAATCACATAAATTTTGAGTGCAATATGTATATCACGGAACAAGAAGCAGTAGAGTTCGAAAGCGCCAACCCGACAAGTGCGGCCATAAAATTGGCTAAGTATGGAAAGGAAAAATGGTTAGTCAAATTTGTCATGTGAGGATATAGATTCAGGTGAAGATATGTCAGCTCGCCAACACTGGAACCTGCCATCATAGAAAAGCGACTAAGTATATAACCACAATGCGATAATACATGGGAAGAAGAAAAGGGAAAAAGGACTTAAGGAGTTCACGGTGGAATTGTAAATCATGGAAATTTTGAGTGCAATATGTATATCATGGAACAAGAAGCAACAGAGTTTTAATGTGCCAACCCAAAAGAGTGAGTAATAATTGGAGATTTCATGAACCCGTCAATACAAGGATCCAAAATAGGCTAACAAGGTCTCCCCAGAAGACGTGAGGTCCCGACAGTCAAATTGTATCGTTCGGAACATTTGAATGCATAATATGTAACACGAAAGAGGGGACTATGTTGGAACCCAGTAGTCAATTTGTATATTGCGGAGGGGCGGATGCGAATTGTTTTGTATTAGTGTGTGCAGTTTTCACTAGTAAGAGCATAACCCATGTATATTAGGAAGGACAATAAGTTAGTGGGGATAGAAGGCAGCGACAAATACTTTGAAACATTTGTGAATCGTGGTAGCATGGATATTGCAAGTTCGAGGAGTCACGATGGAATTGTAGATCACGGAAGTTTTGAGTGCAATATGTACATCACAGAACAAGAAGCAGCAGAGTTTGAAACCGCCAACCCGACTACTGCGGCCATATAATTGGCTAAGTATCGAAAGCAACAATGGTCGGTCGGATTTGTCATGTGATTATATAGATGGAGATAAATATATTCCATCCTGCCAATGCTGAAACACACAATCATAGAAAGGCAACTAAGTATATAACCAGCAAGCCATAATACATGGGAAGAAGAAAAGGGAAAAAGACCGAGTCCATGGTGGAATTGTAGATCACAGAAATTTTGAGTACAAGATGTGAAACTAGTAGTCAATGTGTATATTGGATGCCAACTGTTTCATACCATTGTGTTCATTTCTCACTAGTAAGAGCACAACCAATGTATATTAGGAATGACAGGAAGTTAGTGGGGATGGAAGGTAGTGACATATACTTTGAAACATTTATGAACCATGGTAGAATGAATCTTGCGAGTTCAAAGAATCCGTGGTGGAATTGTAGATGACGGAATTTTGAGTTCAAGATGTATATCACGGAACAAGAAGTAGCAGAGATCGAAAGCACCAACCCGAAAAGTGTGGCCATAAAATTGGCTAAGTATGGAAAGGAATGGCGGTCGATCGGATTTGTCATGTGAGGATATAGATGGAAATGAAGATATGTCATCCTGGCAATGCTGGTACCCACGATCATAGAAAGGAGACTAAGTATATAACCAGAAGGTGATAACACATAGGAAGAAGAAAAGGGAAAAAGGGCTGAGTGGGTGGTGGAATTGTAGAGAACGGAAATTTCGAGTGCAAGATGTATATTACAGAACAAGAACCAGCGAAATTTGAAAGGGCCAACCCAAAACAGTATCTAAGAATTGGAAATTTCGTGAACTCGACAACAGAAGGATCCAAAACAGGCTAACAAGGTCTCTCCAGAGGACGTGAGGCCCCGACGTTCAAATTGTATCAATCAGAGCATTTGAATGCATAATCTGTGACATGAAAGAGTGAACGATGTCAGAATCTGGTAGTCAATTTCTATATTGCGGAGGGTGTGATGCCAACTGTTTTGTACCAGTGTGTCCATTTGTCACTAGTAAGAGCTAATTTAGTGTTGAAAATAAGTGCAATGTTGAGCCAGCCAGCCCGCAGGTCCACTTGTCAATTTGTATATCACGAAATTATGAGTGCTATTTGTAGGGCACGGAACAATGGAGGCCCAAATTTGAGCCTGCCTGCCCACCCAAGAACCCATGATCCAAAAAGTGGCTACGTATGGAATGCAAAGTCCATACATGCTCTATAAAATCTCATGTCCATACTCTATAATCCCATAATACACGGGAAGAAAAAAAGGGAAAAAGGACGAAGGATTCTACGGTGGAATTGTAGATCACGAAAATTTTGAGTGGAAAATGTATATGACGGAACAAGAAGCAACAGAGTTTGAAAGCGCCAACCCAACAACTGCGGGCATAAAATTGACTAAGTATGAAAAGGAATAGCGATCAGTCGGATTTTTCATGTGAGGATATAGATGGAGATGAAGATATGTCAACACGCCAACTTTGGAACCCACGATCATAGAAAGGTGGCTAAGTATATAACTAGAAAGTGATAATACACAGGAAGAAGACAATGGAAAAATCACTAACTATATCGCATAAGAACATCTATTGTTTTCTTATTAATGCAAATCCTTTCGAACCCCTGATGAGTTTTCTCCAGTAAAGGCATAAATTGTAGATCACGAAAATTCTTTGGGTGCAAGATGTATATGAGGGAAAAAGGGACATAGGTGTTGGATACCGCAAACCTGGGACCCGATGATTACATAATTGGCTAAGTACTAAAAGGGACCGCGGTCAGTCGGGCTCATGGTGTGAATATATAGATAAAGAGTTGCCAATTTGCGAATCCATGAGGTCATGATCATATAGATGTGACTAAATATAGAACCATAAAGGGATAATAGATGGGGGGGGAAGAAAATTAAGAGTTTTTATAAATTCCTGCAGACAAATTGTATATTGCTGAGCTCCGGGCACTCTTTGCAACTCGCTAAAAATTTGAAATACAATTTTGAGGTGGTCAATCTGGTAACCCGCAATGGAAAAAGTATCCAAGTATGAAACATGGAAACATTGGTTGGGACTTTCTTTCGCTAAGCAATATCTTCTTTGCATGTTTCTAGACAAGTTCTCTAGGAATGGTTGGTTGTCCCGACTTTTTCTTATTAATGACAATTTTTTTATGCTTGTTGCATGATGTCGTTCTAGTATTAAACCTTTGGTGTTGCATATCTAGAAAGAAGTAAGGGGATGGGCAGAACAGGAAACAGTGACTAGGACTTGGAGTTTTTGTTAACTCGCCAACGCAAGGATCCAAAATATGGTCACAAGGTTTCTCTAGAGGACGCAAGGCCCCAACGGCCAAATTGTATAATTCAAAACATTTCAATGCATAATGTGTAACACGGAAGAGGGGATGATGTCAGAGTCCGGTTGTCAATTTGTATATAATGGAGCAACGAGAACCAATTCTTTCGTACCAGTGTGTCCAATTGTCACTAGTAAGAGCATAGTTAATGTATATCAGGAAGGATGCAAAGTTGGTGGGGATGGAAGGCAGTGACAGATACTTTGAACGAATTTAATGTATACAAGGAACCTGTGGTGAAATTGTAGATCACAGGTGTTTTGAGTTCAATATGTATATAACGAAACAATAAAAATTTGAGTTCGCAAGCACCAATCCGAAAATGATGGCCATAAAATTGGCTAAGTATGGAAAGGAACAACACTCGGTCAGATTCGTCGTGTGAGGATATAGATGGAGATGAAGACATGTCAGTCTGCCAACCTTGGAACCAGATATCATAGAAAGGTGACTAAGTGTATATCTAGAAAGTGATAACAGGTGGGAAGAAGAAAAGGTGAGTGCATATGCACCAACCCGGCAACCGCGGCCATACAATTGACTAAGTATGGAAAGGAACAGCGGCTAGTCAGATTTGTCATGTGAAGATATAGATGGAGATGAAGACATGTCAACACATGAACCCTGCAGCCGCCAATCATAGAAAAATGACTAAGTATAAAACCAAAAAGTGATAATGGATGGGAAAAGGAAAAGGGGAAAAGGGATAAGTATCTGAAAGTCGAAAAACCTTTTTTTTCCATTTATTAATACCAATGTTTTAGAACCCCTGGTGGGTTCTTACTAGTAAAAGCATAAACTATAGATCATTGAAGTTCTTTGGCTGCAAGATGTATATGATGGAACATGGGACATAGGTGCTAGATACCACCAACCCAGGGCCTGGTGGCCAGATAATTGGCTAAGTATTGGCCAAGAGAAAAGTTTGATATCTATTTTAATAGTATTCATACTAATATGTATTATTGGAGAATGTTTTGATATTCATTTGAATAGTATCCATACTAATATATATCAACGGATTGTTTCTATTTCAAATGCAAATGATCTCCCAATTTGTAGGATGCTCTTCGGTTTGCAAATTTCGCTAAAACCACGAAAGTTTTGACTGCAAGATGTATATAACGCAACAAGAAACATGAATTTGCATTGTCGTTTCAACGAGATAAACCCCTTATCATCTATCCATCTTGTATTCCTTGCAATTACATGAGAAAATGTCGACTCTCCATAAACATTAATATCTAAATTAAATTAAATGTAATGAAAATTTGGTGTGATTTAAGTAATTAAGGTAGCTTCAATCATTCCTTTATTAATGAGAAGCTTTTCAAACCGAGTTATCACTAGTTAAAGCATAAATTGAAGATCATGAAAGCTCTTTGGTTGCAAGATGTATATGACAGAATAGGGAACATAGTTGTTGAATACCGTAAACCCAGGACCCGATGGCCATATAATTGGCTAAGTTTTTCCCAAGAGGAAGTTTTTATATTCATTCCAATAGTACTCATATTAGTATATATGCACGGATATTATCAAACATAAGAAGATGCAATATATGCAAGATATTGAACAGGAACATTGCGTCAACACTTGAGCTGCCTTGTTGTAAGTCATTAATTCATTCTATTTATGGGACCCGAAGAATGAAAGCAGGACGGGTCTTCCAATTTATTTCTTTAAGTATAGGTTCAACGCCACATAAGTATGGCATATGAAAAATTGTTCTTCAATGTAAAATGTAAGCAACAAACAGAGTAGCCTTTATTTAAATTGAAGTAGTGATGAGCAGAAAGAAAAGATTGTCATCCATGTTTAACGACACACCAGGAAAAAAGGTACAAAATAAAATGAAAAGAAATACCAGAGATTGGAAAACAATATTAAAAAAAACTGCAATTATTCTATATTCAAATAATATGGGTTACAAAATACAACTGATATTATTTTCCACAATGATTGCGATTTGGTCTGCCGCCACCTAGAAAAAATATGTACATTGATGAAGCTTGTTGACAGTTTTCTTGACGATCAAATCCTTTATTCGTAAAAAATGAGTTGAATATCAATTTCAGGTCTTGGAATTAATTGGTGTTGCCAACTAGATCTATCCCAGTTTTTTGAATATCTTGTCTCTTCCAGATATGGCCTGCTTGCAATGGATGGTTATTCAACATTCCATTCTTTGTCAAGTATTAGTTTCCCTTTGCCATCAAAAACTTGGGGTTTAAGTTGCTTTCCTTGCAATTCTCCTGACCATTGACATTTGAGACAACTTAGAAATGTGATCCAGGCCAAATTCAAAGTCAAGGGAGTCATTTTATGTGACATTATCTATAGGACAGGAAACGAATTCAAGTATGTTATGACTTTTATTCTCCTTGTATTCGATCATCTGTTTGGTTGAAAAGCCTACCTGAATATTTGTATGTTGAACTTCTTTGTTTTATTACAGTAAATTGGAAGGAATGTGCAAGCTAGCTGTAAAATTTTATTCTATTGAAGTACATGGATTCTTCGGGAAACACAGGTATGGCAAGTGTATCAAATGTAGCAGAACGCATCAGCACAGATCTGGCAAGTGTATCAAATGTTGCAGATCACATCAGAATATATATTTCGTCATAGTGGTGGCAAATATGGCGGCCCACAAAAAGTTCTAGAATGTTTGGAGGTGACACCAAATATGTGGAGTCTACAACCACATCTAGAGGAAAACAAACAAACTTTGACAAAGAACATGGCTTTATGTCAAGTCAGTTACCACACCCTCAACAAAATTTGAAATAGAAACTTTTGTAGTGATAATATGTTGTTTTATCCACCCATACAGTTTTTGTTACCCTCCTCTGGTTACATTCACAAATGGAGTAATATTTCACATTGTTTAAGAACATCACAGACCATTTTGCAATCCACGATAAGTGTGATGCCCCCGAGGAAGAGAACTTCTTATGTGATCTACAGAAATTGATACACTTTCCAAATCTGTGTTGTTGGAAGAAACTATATACTTCAATGAAGAATTATTTTGCACGTGACCTGAAAATCCATTACAACTCCCAGCAAGAAAACATAGAAGCTCAAAAAACAAATCTCCAGGCAGCCTTTTCAACCAACCAAAGCATTGAATACAGGGAGAACACCAACTAGAAGATACTTGTTCTTTTTGTTTTCTCCTCTCTGAGTTTCTATTGGATAACAGAGTTTTTTTTTTTACTTAAAGCTCACGTCACATAAAACCAGTCTCTCTTTTTCATTTGGGCCTCAATCACATCTCTAAGTTTTCTTACATGTCCATGGCTAGGAACATTAGAACGAAGGCACACTAAAGCGCAACTCTTTGATGATAGAGAGAAATGGCAGTAAGTATTTAAAAGCAACGATGGATGATCTTCCATAGATTTTGTGTTAATTCATTTTACTGACAGATGTTCTCAATATTTTCGCTTATTAATGCCAATTTTTTCGAATATGTAAGTTGAATACTGACTAATAGCACGTATTAACATTCCCATATCCAATCAGATTCTCAAATCTAACATCTAAGATATGCACAATATTAAAGAGGGACATGACATCAAGGCCTCTGTGGGTGACACGTTCGTGCATTATGCCAAAGCCTTTAAGAAAACCAAAAGAGCCAATTTTTTATTTATTTTTTATTTTTTGCAAATTCAAAATGCAGGCAAAAGAAATTACCAGATCCCATAATATTCGCCTGTCTATTCATTTTAATGGGAGATTTCCTTGAACTTTCCGCTTCTTAAAGCCAATATTTTCAAACCTGTTTGGTCGATTGTGACTTTTCAAAGCATAATTAATGTCTATTGGGAAGGGCTGAAGGTAGCGAGGATGGATGGGAGTGACAAATGATTTTAAATTTTCTGAACCCGGAAACATGTCAACCCACAAAACTTTGAAAACTCGACTAAGTATGGAAAGGTAGGTAGGATAGACAAACTCATCACAGGCAGAGGCACGGTTGCGACTTCGAGGAGTGTGGGGTCGAATTGTATAGCATGGAAGTTTTGGTGCAATATGTATAAACCGAACACGAGCTACCATAGTTCGATAGCACCTATCCGCAAAGCCACGTCCATAAAACTGGTTAAGTATGCAATTCAACGGTGGTCGGTCAGAATGACCATAGAAACGTGAGAAACTATAGAACCAAAAATGCAGTTTAAAAGAGGGAAAAAAAAGGGAGAGAACAACTATATCTCTCACACAACAAAACTTACTCTCATAACTATGAAACCATAGTAAGACATAAACCATGGAAAAAACATCATCAGCTATGAAATATAGTTTGAGGCCATGTTGACGGGAAAAAGCGACTATCTGTCAACTGGAAGAACAAGTCTGGTCCGGGGTTGTCTAAGTAACCCAAGCCGTTTGGTGTAACTTGTTCTGACAGGATTAATGGCTCCGTTAGTCAATCTAAAATCCTAAAAGAAATAACTAATGCCAAAAAATATATTAAAAATACACACACCATGATATAATTATTGTAAATGTGTTTATGTAGAAAAAGAAAAACATAAAAATCTCACTTATGAACAACATTTACAAATTTCCAAGTTTTACTAGAAACTTACGAAATTAAGGTGAAAATAATTTCTTTTGAGAAGCAAATAAAGAAAGCACATTTAAATACTTTTTGTTTTCTTTCTATAAATCTAACGAAAATTGAATTAATTAAACTATGAAACACAGATGTACAGATAGTCAAAGCTGATCTACACTTTCTGGTTCCACTAATATATAAACGACATAAATTGGAAACAAAGCAGCTAACCTGATATTAGTTTGTCTAATGTGTCCATTCCTCTGTATGAATCAACAGCATCCAGCTGCCATGCCTACAAGATAAATCTGCAATAGACTTATACTGAAACTATTTTGAATAAATTCACAGAATATATTGGCAGCCGAGATTTTAGAAACAGAATAGGGAACACATGTTAATTCCATGATCTTGTGATCGTAAATAATCACAATAAGATAAATCTATGTATAAGACATTCACTTCATTGTTCAATTTAAACATCAAATAGAAATTCTGATATTCAAATTGAAAAGATGGTCACAGTGTGAATATATGGAACAATACATTATGAATGACTATCTGTAACGTGAATATCTTGAAACATAACATATCATTGAGTCTAAATCTACAAGACATATTAATGCATCAGGATTAAATAAAACAAGACATTAATGAAACACCATTAACAAAGGACTAAAGCCAAAATGTTGTGTGTTGTTCCATTAAGTCTTGGGATATCATTCATCCATCTTTGATTCATCCATCTAAACTTCCTATCTCCTAAGATAGGATCAGATCTCATAAGATCAAAAAATTACAAATATGGAGGGCCTATAGCCACTCATGATCAAACTATATCTTCAAAAATTTATGAAAGTTTTTTCCTATTTAAAAACTAAACAAAAGGAGATACTAATCAACTAGATCAAACATGTTCCATCCCATAAGATCAACATCATATATACCATATTCTGAAAAACGAAATAGGAACAAGTTAGACAATTTATTAACAACTAATTACTAAACCTTATATAAAAATGACTTGGCTACAGAATCTCTCGATTCTGTAGCCAGTCTTATATTGGTAAAAGAAATCTAAGTTTAACCGATTTGATTTAAAAAAATAACATGACTGTAATAAGAGGAAAAAAATCATTTTTCAATTTAAACCAATGACTAACATGGATCAAGATAACTCATAATTGATTACGGCCTTTACACTGTCTGCATTCTTTATCACAATGTTGCTTGTCTTCTTAAAATGCTTGCTTTGTCTCTATTCATTTGCTTTGAGTTCATGATTTTCTTTTATGAGTAATTAATTGTGGTTGGTGAGAGATTTAATTCTTTCTTGTAGAATGGGGATGTCATTATAGTATCGTTCAATCCAATGCAAGTAGACCTTGCAATGCACAGAAGGAGCGATCTGTCGATGGAGCGTATAGTTGGGTGTAAGAACATAAAAACTACCTGTTGCCGCCCTTGACCGAGCTTAATACCAGTAAACCCATTGCTATTCTCGAGACACGGTGGGAGATTGTTAAAATAGTCGTATGGCTGATTAGTATCCAACTTATGACAATCTAGATCTTCTTTTGTGAGAAAATCCTCAATTTTGGGATCTGAATACTCATTGATCTTGATCATATCGATCAAGCTCAAATGAGGCTTAAATAGATTACACAGACTTCTCAAAATGAGTCGATCGGCCCTTTTATTTTGGAACCCTAACATTGCTTGCTTCTGTTTCGACTGTTTGCGAGGCTTTTTGCTATCGGACTTTACAGTAGTGTTATGGCTAACAATTAATTCATGCTTAGGGGTTTCATTTAACTCAAAACCAACATCTTGTTGCCCATATAAAAACTGATCGGGTATTGCCTCCTCACAAGGGTTTTTCCTCAAAAATTATGGTTCTTTACTTAAGAAATCAAAATTTTTTTCTATCATAGGCTTATCCAACATAGGGGTTTCGATAGGAATTGATGTAGAAAAATCGGTTCGGGCTAAGAACCTATCCTAGTCATCACCCAGGGCTGCAAACGATGAACCAACAACATTTTAATTATGACATGGTGAAAGAGGCTAGAGTCGAGGCTCTGCTTCTTGTATCTTTTTGACATCTTGTATAGACTCCTTAGTAAATAAAACAGAACATTCAAATGGAAACCTATAAAGTTCATAAGCAACCACACATGATAAACAAAAACTAGGCCATAACGACCTTCATAGGTTATAAATTGTTTAAGAATTGATAAGAGACCATGCCATCTAAACTTAAGGAGAGAAACAGGAATACCTTTCTGACGCAGACCTCCCTTCTCCTAGATCCGCAGATCAGGATCCGTGTAAGATCTTTTCCACTTTTCTGGCCCAAAGAGCTCGATTGGCCATTCTATTTCCCTTTCGGGAAATCTGCACCCACAAACAACCTTGAGGAATTTCCCCTTTATACTTCAAAAGATCATACTTCGTGTTTTCGCGAGTCTTGTGGCCGAGTGTCTTGTCTCTCAGACCCCTAAAACCTGAAATTATGACACTTGGCCTTTCCTTTCTCTATTTCGCATTTCTCCTTATCGTGATTTCAAGAGTCGCAATGTCATGCAACTCATCCCCTCGACCTCCGAAATCCCGATTCCCACATTACCGAAACTCCAATGTTTGGTCACCAAAAGAAATCGATGGCTGTGATTCCCCGTTCGATCCAACGGTCAGCGTGATTTTCACTTATCGAGAGTTCGAGACTCTCGATGCCAAAAACCTCATGTCACCACAAACTCTGAATTCTCGAATCTCGATATCCCGTACTGTTATTCTTTTCCGGGGTTTCCTCCTTTTCATGATTTCAGAACTTCCGTTCCCGAAATGCACGGGTCTCCTATCTTCAGGATTTGTGAAATGTTGAACCTCGATAAGCCGATGGACTTTCCTATCGGGATTTTCCCCGAATTCTTGGATTTCTGCCACGCATCCTCCTATGATGGACGCTCCTCAATCATTTCATGATTTCGCGAAATCAAATGCCAAAATGATCTGCATCTTATCCTCTTGATCCCCGAAGTCCCAACATGCGAAATTTCGATGGGCTCTTGATCGCTGCCACGTGTCTCAACAGATGGACGGTCCTGATTCAGTTTGGGATCTTGCGATTCCCCAATGTCACAATTTCTTTGTCAACTCGAAACCCTGGTAGTCGAAATACCGACAGCTCTTGATCTATGCCACGTGTCCTAATGAATGGGTGGCTCAGATCAATTTCGGGGTTTTCACTATTGAAATAATGTAACTGCGAAGAGCATTCTTATTATTTTGTTATTGGATTAAATCCCCATTGTGGATTAATCATGTCATTATTATTATTTTTATTATTAGATTAATCCC
>JZKD02S2107999.1:189475-203387 GCA_000966675.3 Picea glauca
AAATATGTGGTTGTAAGGAAAATAGTGATGAATCTTGGTATGGTAGCGAGAATATACCAAGGGAAAAAAATAAGATAACAAGGATCTCATGGGGTGGTGTGTGGTTCATGATATGGGTGAGACATCTCTATGAGCAAGTGAATAAAGGTTTGGAAGAGTTGCAGGATAAATATCAACAACTCATGTCTAAAGAATTAGATTTGTACATCCATTTTTGTTATCAAAGTGCACATTGGAAGCATGGTGCAAAAGTAAAGAAATCAGTGGATGAATAATGAAGGTTCATACACTATAGCGAATTCCAATGAAGACATAAAGTAGAGAATTGTGTTTTGTTTTAGAAGGATAATTCATAGTTCAAAGAAAGTTATTCAATGAAGTAGAGTGAACTTCAGAATTGGATAAGTCCATGGATAGTGAGAAAAGATGGTAGAGATGCCATAATGTGCATGATTAAGATGAAATATATTACATCACTAGGGTAACAATTGCAGTACTAAATAAGCATGATTGTTGAAGTCAAGGCTGAGGCCAAATCAGCCAAAGAATAAAACAATTATTATTATAACCATAATGGTAATTCCAAGTAGGAGTGATATAAATAGTGGCACTATGAGTGTTGGAAGTTTCAGGTAAAATAAAGTGGGGCAAGATTAACCAAGGAAAGAAAGCAGATGACGAAGGGGGAATACCAATGTGATATATTGTTTGGAAGTGTAAATGTGGCCAAGTGGGTCTTGGCTAAAGGTGCTCAAAAAAAGGGAGAAGCAATGAACAACATAAGAGAACAAGATGTGCAATAATCCAAATAGAATGAGGAAAACAAAGGGAGCTAGTGTTGATTTTTCCTTGATTCAACCCTTGGTATTTTATGATAGCATGTTGATATGTTTCCACTCTACTCAACACCTAAAATTTAGTTCAAAATAAAATCACTTTATCTACTAAAATCACACCTAAGTAATCAACTAAACATGCAGCGGAAGCATAAACTAGGAAACCAAAATACCACACACAAGACACCAATATTTTTAGGAAAATTATTCGTCGAAAACCCCCAAAAGGAAACCCAGTACTTAGATGCTTTTATTAAGGTCAAATCAGGGCTCCCATAATAGGGAAAATGGTCCACTAAGAGATACAACTACCACTCCAAGGAAAATGCCTTTTAGCGGAGGTTAGAGCGGAGGTTTCTAGTGTTACAAAATTGGCAAAATTGTCCAAAAAAACCTTCTCTACAACATTTGTTATCGATAGTGGATGTTTTGCGGATACTATAATGGAAGTTGATTATAACTAAAAAAATATGGGAATTTGATTATAATTTAACATCAAAACACATCGGGAGAGTTAAATATAATTAAGCATCGGGGATTTCTGCATAGAAAGCACCGGTGTGTTATTAATAAGAAGGCATCGATGTTGTATAAAATAATATGCACCAGTGCATTACAGGTAAAAACGCCCCAGTGCATTAAAAATCGAAAGCATCAGTATTTTTCAGTAACAAACAAGCCTTGATGCTTATCAATAACACAATAGCATCGATGTATATCAATAACACATACGCATCGGTGCTTCGTATAATATTAACGCAACGATGGCCAAATTTTTAATATAATTTTGTGGTATTAAATTAATATTGAAACCAATATTAATTGATTACATAAAAGCACTGGTGTGAATTTCATATGAAACGCACCGGTGATTTTTAATATTAAACGTATCAATGAGATTAATAATTAAAATACACCGAGAAACATCGACATGTGATAGTGCAATTATTGTTATTTTTTAATTCCATTATTTATCAAAAAAATTACATATATCTTATATTTTGATTAGTGATTTTGGATACGATGTTTGGATTAATTTGTTATATCATTAGATTTTGCATCTCTTCATTATAATATTTAATCATCCATATATTTAATCAGTAATGTAACATTTCACAATGACACTGGACAATGCAATAGAATAAATCAAAACATATTTTTTTATATGAATAAGAGGGTCTTTGTCATACAAAATGGGACACTTATCGGTAATCCCTTGTGTTTCAATTGGGACACTATATCCATTACATTAAACAAAAATGTCTAATTTTCACAAATAATTATTTCAAAAAAATTCAATTGCGCCTTGCATTGATATCCAAATATATTGGTCACCATTCTTCACTGGAACTATTGTTAGTGCTCGAGCTACTTCCATGCCTAGGGTTATGTTTTTGAATGTTTGGTTGATTGTCTGGATTGTTTTTTTCTTCTTGAATCTCCATCTACAAACATAAAAATAAGTTGTAATAAGTCTATCTACATTGGTGAGAATAATGAAAATCAAAATAAATAATATACATGAATGTAAATTGAAAAGTGACGTACCTACAAAGCAAGAAGTGACTCATGAATCATACACATATGTTCAAAATAAAATCTTATGCCTTGTTTCAACAACTCTTTTGTTTGCTCAGTTCCATACTTTGTTTCCTACAAGTCTTACACCCCATAATAAATCATAGATTTAATATAAAGTATTATTTTTGTTTCATTAATTATAAAATGATGGAAGTAAAACAACATAGATTATACCTACAAATTCAACAATTAATTTTTGATAAGCCAACATATACTCACAACCCTTAATTAATCCAATGTCAATCAATTTTTCTGATGGCTCTTGTTTGTATGTTAGCACCTATTTGAAGACATTCAAGGATGGTTGTTGTAAAACAACTTAAAATATAGAAAAAAAAACTTAAGTTGTTATAAGGAAATAAAAATTACTCACAAACTTTGTTATCAACCCTTTTCTTCCTTATCGTCCACTTTTATGTGCATAATGAGTTTCGTTTTCTTTTATTTTTTGTAAAAGAATATTTAATGTATATTTAATTATTTGTACCTAATGGAAAAATTCAATGATTACATACATTTGAAGCATGTTGTTGTTGAGATAGCTCCTCCTGCGAAACAATTATGTCCAATTCTTTGACAATCTCCATGTACACTTTTTTGGACATTCCTACTGGCATATTTCAGATATCAGCTTATTGGTCCTCTGGGATTTTCATAATTTTTCTGAAAAAAATAACATAACAATAAAGTATTTTTATATTGATATATAAAAACTAAATATCACAAAATTAATATATTAATAAATGAATACTTTGTAATATATATATATATATATATATATTCTAAAAAAAAATGTTTTGACCATTAACCATTGATATATTAATAAATGAATACTTTTTAATATATATATATATATATATATATATATATATATATATATATATATATTCTCATTAACCATTGCTCTGGAAATGCTTCCTGTAGTTTAAATATAACCTGGTTCTTGGAATCATTGGATTGATTTCTATATTGTATGTCGAAAATACATCTATACGTTCATTCCACTATATCCCTCATAGTTCTGTAAAAGTTTTTCCCCTTTTGATTAATCTCCAACACCACTCCAGATGAGCTAAGGACCAATTGATCATCATTTACATCTTCTATATTAATTAATTTTGTTTTGTTATGATGAAATTTTGTTCTCTCGTTGTTGGTGCCTGTAGAACATTAAACATATGTTAATTAATAGATTGTTTGAAACATGTCATCTAATATTCCTAAGTATATTATTAATGAAAATTTAAAAAAAAATCATATTGAATAGTATTTTTTCATTCACGTGATTCATCCCTCTGCAATTTTTTCATCAAGATTTTACGCTCTTCATCACTTAGATCATAAATAATATTATTGAGCTTCCTCATTTTGTGGCCCTACATGACACACATTAACCAATACATATTAGTTAAACTTACATATAGTGCAATCATACTAATTTTGTATAGAATTTACAGAGAACCTGCCTTTTTTGTTTTTTCTGGATGTGTCATCATTGTCTCGACCATAACTTTTCTTATTTGAACTCTTCTCATTCATATTTTTATCAATATACAACCTGTACCATTCAATACATAAATTATTAAATATATTTTGTAAATAAATCACATAATTTTCAACGAAAAAAAATCGTTGTAATCGGTGCTCTTTTTATATACAAAGCATCGATGTGTTTATTACATAAAACACATTGATGCATTCCATACAACAAAATGGACCGAACAATTTAATTTTTTTTTTTTAAATATTGTGAATTACAACAATGCAATATATATAGAAGACATCACAACGACTTTAGTAGAAAACAAAAACATAGCAAAAAAATTAAACATTCATTTAAAAAAAACAATATAAAAATTACACACCCATGAGAAGAAAAATTTTAAAAATTATGTGACAACATTTCCTATGTTGTTTAGATGAGAACATCGATGATATTTTTTTTTATGCACCATATTTTTTTTTTTTAATCTGGTTTAATCGATGTGTTCCTTATACATAAACGCACCAGTGCGTTTCTGTCGAAATGGCGCATCGAAAAAGCGGAAAATGTTTTTTTTTTTAACTTCAAATAAAAAATCATTTAAAAAAAAAAGGCATAGGGTCGATTGCGTTTGGGATCCGATGCAATAAGTGGTCCCTTTGCATCACATGCCAAAAACTTATATATAGAAAAAAAAAACCATTATATCTAAATCCATAATTTTGAAGTGATAGAGGGAGTTAAACCGTAGGGTGAAATTTTGCATTCACGTAAGAAAAAAAAAACAAGGGTTTAAAGTAAGTATGATTTATTTATTTATTTATTTTTGAATGTAGGATTTTGATTGAATCACCATACCCTTCAAATCCTGATTTTCTGAATATTTATGATGTTTCGAAGTATTCTTCTGCTCCACAGTGCTCCCCGATATATCTCTCTTCCAAATCCGTCTCTTGTAAACTTTGGAAAAATAATGAAAATATTGAATACCTTCTTAATATTAAAAAAACTTTATGAAAAGGGTTTAGAGTGAATCCCCATACCCTTCAAATTCTCATATTCTGAATAATATTGTGGTTCCAAAGTATTATGCTCCTCCATAGTGTTCCTATGTATGTCTCTCTTGCAAGTCTCTCCATTGCAAAATTTTGCAAAATAATGAAATAGTGAATAGATTTTTAGTATTTAAATGACTTTATGAAATTCGTTTCCCTCTCTTTTTTTAATTGTTTAAAAAAAATTGCCTTTTTTTTTTTAACTTTTTTGGCACGACGGTGCATTTATGTAAGACGCACTAGTGCAGCCATATTACATTATTCGTTGGTGCATCCATATTATTTGATGCACCATAGACATAATTGTTTTTTATTTACAAAATTTAGAAACATGGCGTGGTTGATTTTTCAATGCATGGGTGCTTATTGTTAATATGTGCATCGGTGCGTTTGTGGTTTATAAGCACACTAGTATGCTTTTAAAGTTATTTGAACTTTTATTTGCACAAAAAATAGTATATTCATCTCAAATGATCTTTTAGGATGAATTCACATGACTTGCAATACTTCAATATACATTTTACATTTTATGTCACCTTATTCTTAAAAAATGGTTTCAAAACTATATTCAAACTTAGATTATGGTATGGTCCTCGAAATTTATTTTAGATATGTACATGAAAATTTATTGCTAATTTGTTGAAATGTAGGGAGAAAATCTTATTATATGATCAAATGACCAGTTCTTCAAATTCCAACCCATTCCATATTGTTCAAAGTCCATCGTGGAGTTCTCCCTTTCCATCTATAGTAAGTTCAACTTATGTTATTTATGTTTCAATTATCTCATTGAATTTTTTTTATCCATGTCAATATGAATAAAATTGTATCCAAATTTGCAGGATCTTGATTCAGAATCGAGTTTAGATGCATAAAATATTCTAATACTAGTTCAAAAACGTCGGAGGGTATTATCAGGAGCAACATATGAAAACAGTTGGTAGATGAAAATGGACAGCCGCTTTACTCTTCCAATTGGGACATTCCATCTTCCAATTGCAATCATTGGTCGACGATGGTAATAATTGTTTGGTATAATGTAATTTGAACAAACAAATTATTGGATTCTACTTACTAATATCATCGATGTACTAATGTTCAATATTTTTGAAATAAGGATTCTTCTGATGATGAGCGACCTACCTACCATATTTCATTACACCCCACATCAATGTCAACCCGAGAGAAGGATGCAATGAGAGCACAACTTGGAGAGGAAGCGCACCAAGAATGGTTGAATCAACCACCTATTCAATTCCCCCTACATCCAGATTCACCAATTAGGAATGACTACAACAATAATAGTTCTTTAGAAGTTGACAATGGAGACAATCAAAAAGAGGTTGGTATGGATGATTACTTACGTGATACGACTTTCATGGAGACAATGTTGTTAAATGCATTCCATAACAATGAGCTAGGGGATGATGCTCATATCAATGATACAATTTTCGAAAGCCTAAAATATGCTTCCACCACCCCTCTCTTTGGACCTAGTGTTGGGTCAAAGTCTACCTAGCTTGGGACAACAATGTTACTTTACAACGTGAAAGCAAATTTTGGCATGTCAAACACATGTTTCTCAGCAATATTGAGGTAATTGACCAGCAAGTTCCTTATATTAATTTTGTGAAATCTTGTCACAGTACAATCAACATTAGAAATGGTTGATTTTATAAACATTAAATGACCTTGTACATTAATTCTATTGCCCACTAACTACAGGATATTCAAAGATAAGGTTCTTCCTAGTGATAATGTTTTTCTCGGTTGCTACGAAGAGGCAAAGTAGTTGTTGAAAATGTTGGGTGTTGAGTATATATCATACCATGCATGTCTGAATGATTGTATTCTATATAGAGGAGAATATGCACACAAAGAGATATGTCTGAAATGTGGGCATGAAAGGTACCATAAATCAAATAAAAATGGTAAATCACATGGTCCTCCTCATAATATATTGAGGCACATGCCTATAATTCCAAGGATTCAAAGGCTCTTTCATTGCAAAGAATTAGATATGTTGCAGGGATGACATGCCACACACAGAAGTGAATCAGGAGTTATGTGAATCCCAACAGATTCAATATCCATGAAACATATAGAGAGTGTAAGGTCTCTTCCAACAGAGCCTTATAAAACATAAATTAAAATAGAGAAATTCTATTCTAACTGGTTAACCATTCATTATTCAACATAATTAAAAAAATTAATATTCAGCATCATAATAAACCATATATTCAACATACTCAGCATGACAATAAACCACTTAAAACAACATAATGATGAGAATACATACCTCTAACTGATGCTACTGCATTTCTCCAACTCTGCTTGATGCTCTGCCCAAAATCGACTAACCTCCCAGCCATCTAGGAACAAAGCCTATCTGGCTCCCTAGCTCCAGGATTCCGTAAGGATTCCTGGCCCCCGAGCCCAAAAATCCCAGCAACAGGTGCCCCCCTGTAACAGTTCTACAACCAACTTCTCCAACCAAAAACCAGTAATACAGTCTTCCAATCTCCCCAAAAAAAATGCTCCAATACAGTCCTGCAATATGAAAATAATGCTCCCCCCAAAAGTCCCTCTCCCCGAGTGTTTTTCCCCCTCATATCCTCCTTTTCCCCCTTTCTCATCCACCGCCTTCTCCCTTCATTAAGTTTCACCCACCTTATCCTTCCATTAAGTGCCAACCACATTATCCTGTTTTCATTAATGGGTCATCTACCGATTCAAAATAATAATTAAAAATTTATTAATATTTCCAACATAAAATTTAATAATTTATTAAACCAATATCCCATAAACCAATATTTAATTATGATAATTTAATTAATTAAACTAATATACATTCAATAAATATTTAATCAGGACAATTAATTAATTAATTAATTAAACTTAATATACTTTAAACAAGCTGGCACGGGTGTAGACGGATTGGCAAGTGCCATGTAAATGGAAGGAAAATTGTAAAATGAAGTCTCATGTTCGATTCTCACCCGGATTTACTCGTGCGCCATTCTTGCGGGCTGGGTGGTTGCACCTGGGGTTATAGTGGTAGCCGATGGGGATCGACCCCGTGTCACGCGAGTACGAGAACTTTAAACAAATATTTAACTATGGAAATTAATTATTTAACTAGGGTTGTTACATACACCCACCCTTTAGGAAACTTCATCCCGAATTTTAAAGTATTTTATGATACAAGGGAAACGACACATGGTTTTCACACTCATATCCAATAAACAATGCTATCAGTAAGTAAGCCGAGAAAACTCATACATACTAGTGTACATGTGCAAGAAATGCATGTGTAGCTATTACATACAAGTCTCGTGCATGTACTAATAACAATAACTATCACCTCTATAGTAATTTTTGTATGCATCTAATCCATTCAACAAGACTATTCATTTTATAAAAGATAATAACCCAATCAAATGTTTGTGAAATCCTTTAATTACAATTATCTAGCTCAACAATGTTATTTAGACAATTGCAGTTTAGTTAAGTAATTATGAATATTCATATATACACATTTTCTTTTCAGAAGGAAAAACAATAAATTCCACCATAAGGAAAATCTCCATACACTCTCAACTATTTCTACTCATCCTTCCTCCCTAACTTACTTCCATCTTCCATTCATATCCTTCCTCTGTTGGACTATCTTGGAGCGTCAACTATATTGACCTAACTCCAAGCAGAATCCGTAAGTGGAAATGTCACTATCTTGACCAAGCTTCCCCAGCAGGAAACTGACAGTCATCATCACATGTCTAGGGGAGCGTGAGCTAACACCGTCCTCCCATGACTCCAGGTTTTGGACGATACACGATGGGAAATGCCTCCACCCCTCCTAATAGGACTAGGTTCCACACCCTACAATGGAATATATAGTGGCACCATATTGCTGGGAGTTTTGTCATCATTTATTCGGTTTTAGGTAGTCTCACCACCTGAAATCCTGCACTGGTCCACATATCATAGCAATGCATTCAAACCAATATAATTTCACATACAAAGATTCATACCATATTTTTTCTTGGTCGGTGGTCATGACATCCACTTTTATTACCATTATCCCTTGGCTATTTCATAGCCCAATGACCTGCAGATTAGTCTGTAACACAAACTCATACATATCTATGCATTATCATCATGTAATTGCATACAACCATAATTTCAATTCGGTATCTACGTATCAACAACTTTGACATCAAAGTTTTCAAGTTAGAAATAGATCTCATAATACCCCATAATTCAATTAACGTTACCCATTCATAGAATTATCATTTACATAATAGATTACATCATATCTAACATCATTCAAATAGCATTTAAACCTTCATAGGATTCACATTCACACAGTATATTGCATCATATCCATCATCATCAATAACATTTAAACATTCATAGAATTTACATTCACATAGTAGATCACATCATATCCATCATCATCAATAACATTTAAACATTCATAAAATTTACATTCTCACAATATATTGCATCATTATTCAAATACATTTAAACATTCATAAAGGTTCATACATCTTAAAAGTTCAAGTGTATCATTTAATAATTTCACTGTGAAAAGAAAATAAAGGTGTTTAGGCCTCAGGTAATCCTAGTTGTCTACGTCAAAAGGTGGCATTACATACTCCCAACCTTCGAGAAACATATTCTCGAGGTGGTCAAAAAAGTGAGGGATAATATCGTCGTAATGTCTCGACATCCTCCCAAGTAGCAGATCCTGGACTAAACTTGTTCCACTTAACTTGGTCTACCAGAAGGTTCCTGAGCTGTCGGACTCTATGGTCCAATATGCGTAATGGTTCTACCGTGAGGGTTCCTGCGTCCGATACATGCAATTCCTTCCAATTTAGTTTATGTGATTCATCAACAACATAATGACATAGAACAGATACATGAAAAACATTATGATTTTTATGCAAGTGGGGTGGCAGTACGCGACGATAGGCAACGGGTCCAATTTTCTCTTGGATTTTGAATGGTTCTATAAATCGAGGTGACAACTTTGTCCCCTTCCCTAACCGAATCGTACTCTTATTAGGCCTAATACGAATGAAAACTTGATCTCCCACTTTATAACTTCGGTTAGTCCTGTGTGCATCCGCATAACTTTTCTGTCTATCATGTGCTTCCTTTAGTCTCTGCCTAATTTGAATCACCTGTTCCTCCATCTCTTGAATCAAATCTGGCCCAATTATTACTCGATCTTCTAACCTCTCCCAACTCAATGACATTCTGCATGGCCTTCCATACAGAGCTTCATAGGGTGGCATTTTGATGGAGCTATGAAAACTATTATTGTAGGTGAACTCTACCAAAGGTAGGTACTTCTCCCAATGGGTTTGATTATCCATAACATACATCCTAAGCATGTCTTCCATAACCTGATGTACTCTCTCAGTTTGTCCATCAGTTTATGGATGATAAGTTGTGCTTAAGTTCAACTGAGTCCCCAACGCTGACTACAAATTTGTCCAAAACCTAGAAGTGAATCTGGAGTCCCTATATGAAATGATCTTCTTAGGTATCCCGTTAAAACGGATGACCTCACTTACAAACACGTGTGCCACATCAGTGACATCGTAAGTGTCTCTAACCAAAATAAAATGAGCACTCTTGGTTAACTTATCATCTATCACAAGAATGGAATTGTGTCTATGAGATGTGAGCGGCAATCCCACAACAAAATCCATAGAAATGACTTCCCACTTGGTCATAGGAACATCATGTGGTTGTAGGAGACTTGTCGGGTAATGGTGGTCGACTTTCACTTGTTGACACTCTAGGCACTTGGCTATGAAATGGACTACATCGCTCTTCATGCCTACCCAGAAGAAGAGCTTCCTCATATCTGCGTACATTTTCTTCACACCCGGATGCACACAATAAAATGATCTATGGGCTTCCTTCAATATGATGCTTCGAATATCCCCACTTTCGGGGATGTACATCCTTCCTCGATATCATAATAGTCCACCTAATTCCAGACTATATCCTTCATACTTTGGATCTAATTGCCTCCCACTTTGGAGATTTGAAGTAACCTTTAACTACCAACTGTCTCCAAGGAGTTGCGTTAACACACATTCCCTCATATTGACTTTTAAGGGTACCAAGGAGAAGACACGTGGCCTCCTACTCAAGGCATCTGCGACGACATTCTCTTTTCCCTTGATATATGAAATACCAAAATTGTACTCACTCATGAACTCACTCCATCGCCTTTGCCTAGAATTCAGATCCCTTTGAGTGAAGAGATGTTTTAAACTTTGATGGTCTATTTTGAGCTCAAATTTTTTCCCTACTAGATAGTGCCTCCAAATTTTCAGAGCTAGAATTACCGCTACCAAATCTAAATCATGTGTAGCGTAAAGTTCCTCGTGTTTCTTCAACTTCCTTGATGCATAATCTATCACTCCTCCATACTGCATTAACATGGTCCCCAACCCTTGCTTCGAGGCATCCGTGCAGATTGTGAAGTCCTTTTCCATATCCAGAACTCATAGAATTGGGGCACTAGTTAGTAACCTCTTAAGCTCAATGAATGCACTATCACATTCTTCTGTCCATTCATACCTGACCCCCTTGCGCTGCAAAGTGGTGATGGGTTTCTCTATTTTAGAGAACCCTTCCACAAATCTCCGATAATAACCTGTTAGCCCCATGAAGCTTCTTACCTTATGAACATTTTTCATCACTGGCCACTCCATAATGGCCTTTACCTTTTCTGGGTCCACAGAGATTCCTTCACTAGAAATGATATGACCTAAATAGTGAATTTCTTTCTGGAAGAAGGAACACTTCGACAACTTCCCATACAATTTGTTCTCTCTAAGGCAAGACAACACCACTCACAAGTGTTCCTCATGTTCTTTTTCGTTCTTGGAATAGATAAGGATATCATCTAAAAAGACTTGTACAAAGCAGTCTAAGTACTTCCGGAATACACCATTCATGACGCTCATGAATACTTTTGGCACATTGGTTAATCCGAAAGGTACTACAATGAACTCGTAATGCCCAAATCGAGTTCAAAAGGCAGTTTTTGGGATATCGCCTTCCTTAATCCTTAACTAGTGATACCTTGAACGCAAATCAGTCTTTGAGAATATTGTTGCTCCTTTCATCTGATCGAAGAGATCGTCTATTTGTAGCATTGGGTACCTATTTTTCACTATAGCATGGTTCAAGTCCATGTAATCTATGCACAAACATAAGGAACCATCCTTCTTCTTCACAAAAATTATTGGTGCACCCCAAGGTGAGACACTGGGCCTTATTAGCCCTAAGTCGAGTAGCTCTTTCAACTTCATCTACAACTCACAAAGTTCTTACACTGACATCCTATACAGAGTCTTGGAAATTGGTTCTGCACCAGGTTTTAGCTCAATAGTAAAATCAAGCTCCCTCTCAGGAGGTAACCCTGGTAACTCGTTCGGAAAAACATCTTTAAACTCTGACAATACTGGGTACTGATCCAAGGAGGGTCCCTTCCTTTCATTCACTACCTCCACAACATACATTCGACACCCTTGTCTCATGCACTGCTTAACCTTCATAGTTGAGACAAAGCGTAGATACACCTGTCTCCGTACACTGTGGATCTCTACTGGCCTTCCTTCATTGTCAACACAAAGCACCCTTTTTGCAAAACAATCTACCATAGCTCGATGTGTTGGTTGTGGAGCCTGATTATCTTCCTAATTCAGAGGTCTTTTACTTTCAACCATTTTTTATACCCCATGAAGTATTTACACCCCAGAAGTATGTACACTCTTCCACGCGGGGGAGTGAAGAGGGGGGGTACCCCCTCTGCAGGGTCCGTGGGGGCTATCCCCCTGGTTGGGGGGTCTGGGGGCAAGTAGGCCCCCAGAGGAAAAATATCCTTGTAAATGTATATTGTAATTTCATTGTAAATATGGATCGTTCATTATAAGGTCGCAGATCTAACGGTAGAGATTATGTTAAGGTTTTTTTCCCTAGAAGGCAACCCTCTTTTATGAGGGAAATATATTGCAGCTATGGTGGATTGTGAATATTGTATTCTGAGATAGGAGACAGTGAGAGAAAGAAGGGGAAGTTACAGTGGGTTTGTTGTAGGTTGTATCCCTTCATATGCTGGATAATAATAAAGGAAGGACCTGGCAATTTCTCTGGTGGACGTAGCCCACACTGGGTGAACCATGTAAATCTGTGTCTCTATTGTATTGTGTATCTTCTGTGTTTTGTTTCTGCATTTGTTTTATTTTATTTCTCCACGGTCCTATTTTTCTAACAACTGGTATTAGAGTGAAAGGTAACTCTCAGGAAAAGAGGGTTCCTGGTTCGAGTGGGAGCAATGTCGAAAGATGGAAAGTTTATGGTCGAGAAATTTAATGGCCAAAACTACCAGTTGTGGAAGATGCAGATGGAAGACTATTTATATCAGAAGGATCTATTCCTACCATTGGGCGGAATAGAAAAGAAGTCGGCAGCTACGAAGGACGAAGAATGGGAGATTCTTGACAGAAAGGCTCTAGGAACGATACGGCTGAGCCTAGTAGTGTCGGTGGATTTCAATATTTCCAAAGAAAATACAACGAAGGGTTTGATGGACGCATTGGCCAAATTGTATGAAAAACCCTCGGCTTCCAATAAGGTATTTCTAATGAAGATATTATTTAATATGAAGATGTCGGAAGGTGGGTCTATTGTAGATCATTTAAATGATTTTAATACGGTTACTAATCAACTAAGTTCCGTAAAAGTGGACTTTGATGATGAGGTCAGGGCTCTTCTAATCTTGTGGTCATTGCCAGAAAGATGGAACGGCTTGGTCATGGCTATAAGTAACTCTGTCTCTGGTTCAAATACTTTAAAATTTGATGATGTTGTTGGTGTTATCCTTAGTGAGGAAATGTGACAGAAAAGCACAGGTGAGACAT
>JZKD02S2107999.1:217896-239401 GCA_000966675.3 Picea glauca
CCTTATCCTTCCATTAAGTGTCAACCACATTATCCCCTTTTCATTAATGGGTCATCTACCAATTCAAAATAATAATTAAAAATTTATTAATATTTCCAACATAAAATTTAATAATTTATTACACCAATATCCCATAAACCAATATTTAATTATGATAATTTAATTAATTAAACTAATATACATTCAACAAATATTTAATGGGTGCTAAACCACGACCCCAAGGACACAAGGCTTGAACTTGTGACCTCGTGACCTCCCCTTGTACCAAGAGAGTATGCGCACTTCACACCAATTAATATAATAGAAGGATTTTTTTGAAAATATGATATATTAAAAGGTTGGGTGGGTCAATTAATCATTGATGATAATGATAATTATGATTGTTATCTATTGAAACTAATTTTACTTTATCATACTTTGAGGAGTTTGATTATTAATTGATTTTTCTTAACATTTTATTTTTTATCATTAAAAATATTGTAAATAAACTTTTCAAAGTTTTTTTGATTTTTATAAGTTAGCAAGTTATGAAAATCATTATTATTATAAATATTATAGAATTGAGTTGAGTTACAATGTGTAATGTGTATAAAGGAATGCCATTATAAGAGAATGATATCCATTCTCTAATGTACTATTATTACAAGGATCACAAATTCTAGCTTTCCATGATGTTTTGGGTAGGTATATATCAAGTTTTACTATAAAACCAATAAAAAATTATATTTATTTTAATAATGTTAATTTTCTTTTTTAAATTAAAATTGATCTTCTAACTTGGAGTTAAAATTTCTATAAAATACATTAACTTCTAGTTGACATATTAATATAATATAAATGAAAACTCTAAAACATATCAATAAGAAAAAATAGTAGATCAAGTGGTAAATGCTCAAATTGAATTTAAAATTCCAACATTGATTAATGTTGATTAGGTTAAATAAAAATGTTTGATAAATTGTATTTAAAAGATAAAGTATCATATTAACTTCCACTTGATCCAATTTGACTTTATGTAAATGTGTTAAGCCCCAATTCCAAAAGGTCAAACATGTTTCCTCCCACACATGCAACTTTATATTGGAGAAGGATTTGAACCTATATTATTTAGATGGCTAAACACCATGTCAATGGAATGTGTTAAGCCCCAATTCCAAAACGTCAAACGTTTTTCTTCTCACACATGCAACTTTATATTGGAGAGGGATTTTAACTTATATTATTTACATGGCTAAACCTCATGTCAATGGAGTGAGTTAAAAAGTGGACACTCAACTTAAGCTCTTGATAGTCTTTCTTTTTTGAAATTCATAACTTGAATCTTTTTTAAATAGATTAAAACCTTAAAGGCAAGATTTCATGGTCAAAGTGATGGAACTATAACTTCCAACAAAATTCCTATCAAATTTAAATAAAAAAAAAGTGATTAAGTTACTCCACTTTTTAACTTACTCTCATCCCAATTACTAAGCCACATTTATGAAGAATGAGAATTTCATGGTCAAAGTGGTGGAACTATAACTTCCAACAACATTCCTCCTAAATTAAAAAATAAAATAAAATAAAATAAAATAAATGATTTAGTTAATCCACTTTTTAACCAACTCTATCCCCACTACTAAACCATAATTTATGAAGAATGAGATAAACTACACAATACATTAATTCATTTATATATATCTATTTGACCTCTATCTAAATTATAAATTTAAATTAATTATTATTAAAATATAAAAAAATCATAATATTAAAAAGAAAAAAAAACAAACCATTAACTGTTTTCATTATTATTTTTTTATTTATAATAAAAAAATAACTTAACATAAATCTCTCACTATTCTATTAATTAATTCCTATATTGGTCGCATAAAGTATTGAATGACGGGTCTTCATATTTTACTTCATTCATTTATTAGTAAAAAATGGAAAGTCAAAATTCTAATTTATTGTTAAAAACTTTAAATATAAAATTTTATTTATAGTTTTGGCCGATTTAAACACCATTTATATTATCAAATTGTTTATCAGTAAAAAAAGGAAAGTCAAAATTCTAATTTACTGTTAATTTTGACATATTTAAACACCATTCATATTATCGAATTTTTAAAAAATAATTAAAAAAAACTTGGTCTCAATGGAAAATTTATCCTCACCAATAATAAAACGATTTGATTGGAAACAAATACAGAACTTGATTTGATTTGATTTTAAATTTGACCGTCTTAGCACCGATATTCTCCTTTTCTCGGGAGATCTGCAATCGGCGGCACAAATAGAATATCAACACATATGCTCAATTATATTATTCCTCGAAGCACGGCAATCTGAATAGCCCACGTCAGATTCTCCATGGACACCATACAAAACCTTAATCGCTTCACATTATCAAATTAGGACAGGGTACAAAGACAAAAAAATAGCACAAATCCATGGAATGAATCACAAAAATAAATCTTAAAATATTACCGTTGTTCTGACAGAATCCATGCAAGGCAGAAGGCAACCCAGCCAGACTAATAGAGCCGTTAGTAACCTTTTTAAGAATTAATGCTGTGCAGTCTCCAAGAGAAACTGACCAGGTTTCATTCAACCCTCTTGCCATTACCGGCCCTTCCGACCATGGCGTCATCTCCCAGGCTTTACCGTCTTATTTTAAATATTTGGGACCTTCCCCCGCTACTGTCTACTCTGAACCACTTGGGCTAGCTATTACTGCTAACAGGAGTTATTTTTGTTTATTTCTGCATCTGGGTATGGGCATTTGGCGCGTGCATGTGGTTTACATGTGTAGTCAATCATATGGTTCAGTATTATTCATGTGTTAACTGTTACAGGGTGTTTTGGGAGTGGTAAAGAAGGCTCAGGGGATATCGTATTCATAGGGAAGGAGCAGAAAGAGTCATTAGAAAGGAATATCAGTTTAGTTGAATCTTTCTATTATTAATGGCGCCCAAGCTGCACTCCCCTCAAAAAATGTTGATGCTAAGCCTCGGCACTGTTTTCTGCATCTTGCTTTGTTCTCAGACCTGCACAGGTAAATTTAATAAATTCCTATATACGTATTTCTGTTTACTATAGTACTAAGAAACAAAAAGAAAATGCCAGTGCTAGTGTCCTTGTATTTTTTTGGTTTAACTTTGATAGCTTCTAACCAAAGAGCTTATAAGTTGAAAATACAATTGGGTTGTGGTCCTGATCGGTTGAGTTTACCAGAACTGGCCCAGGTTGAATTCTTAGCTCTCTCTGTAATGATTCTACATGAGAGTTCCCGAGGGACTAAGAGTTTCGATCCTGCTCCAGCCAAAAATTCTGTAGTTTCTGTGTAAAAAAGGTGAGCAGATGCCTTGGGTATGGGTAGGGCTGCCCGAACTAATGGGCTTTTACAACTCACCCCTGCCCTTTTGGGGGGAGTGCCAGGGATCACTGAGATCACTAAGAACAAAATGGGTAAAGGTAATGTTTTAGGTCTCGGCCCTAGGGAGTAGAACATGTTTGCCATGTGAGACCCCCTTGCAGGGATACACCCACCTTACCCTTTTGGGTTTTGCAATGATACTACCTTGTGGGTTTTAAACTTGTGACACAGCCCGGGAGCATCAGTGATAACCTTATGGGTTTTAAACTTGAGACACAGCCCGGGAACATTAATGGATAACCAGAGATGATCAGACTAGTAGGGTGATAACCTTGTGGGTTTCAAACTTGTGACACAGCCCGGGAACATTAATGGATTACCAGAGATGATCAGAATAGTAGGGGCATGGTACTCAATGATCAAAATAGTAGGCAGATGGCTCACACTGATCGAAATTATTAAGCATTCTTTGTTAAACCTCCTAAACCCACAATGAAGATGTGTGGGCACTGAAGAGCTTGAGCCATGAGCTCAGCTAGCTCAAAGTCAAGACTCAAAACCATTGTGTATGTTTCGTACATTAGCATATCTAAATGATAAGCAGGATAGCCAGCAATGATTAAAATAGTAGGCAAATAAGTGATCACTGCAAGCCCTGTTAACCCCACAACGAGGACGTGATCACCAAAGAGTTTGCGCCATAATCTTAGGTAAGTCAATATCTAAGTGCGTGTGTGTGTTTTACATTAGCATAACCCAAGGATTAGCACAGAGACGGACTGGTCCTAAAGGTTTTAGTAAAATTTCCTCATCTCTTCTCAGAAGTTCTATACATACTCAGACCATTTGAAGTTAAAAACACTAACGACTACCCATGTTAAGAACTGCACGAATATAGTTAGCAGTGTAGTTAATCTTTCTTAAGATCCACTGCGAATATGATTAGGGCTATATAAATGTTTGCAGGAATTTAATGTCAGTGGATTTATGGGGTTACTGTTTTGCAGGGGCATCGATTGGATTCTCAGAATTAAAAGTGTCGGAGGAGGTTGGTTTATCAGCTTCAAGGAGGGTTATGGAAAAGCAATCAGACAACTCTAGTTCTACAGTGCATTCTGGCTTAGGGAGAAACAAAACTACTGACAGTGCCTCTTCCTTGAAGGGAAACAGCACTAGTACAAGCCCAGCAAAGACCATTGCCACACCCACTAAAGTGCCTGCAAATGCTACGACTGCAGTAAGTGCCATATCAGGTCAGAGTTGGTGTGTAGCCATGAACGGTATTCCTGATTCAAGGTTGCAGACTGCCCTGGACTATGCCTGCGGACTTGGAGGTGCAGACTGTGGACAAATCCAGCAAGGAAGCTCTTGTTTTATTCCTGACAGTGTCTTCTCTCATGCTTCATATGCTTTCAACAGTTACTATCAGAAAAATGGGATGGCACCAGGAACCTGTGATTTTGCAGGTACTGCAGTAATCACTGCTACAGATCCAAGTAAGTGTCACTTTAACTATTTTCATCATTGTTTTCTTTAGAATTTTCTTTCTGTAAGAAGTAGAGAGGATAGATTTAAGGGAACTCTTTAGGTGGTAGGTTATGCAAATGGTATTTGCCAATGCGGTTTCGAACCTTTGACCATGTCAATGGCTCTTTCTTTTGTACCGGAAAAGCCCTGTAAGTAGGATCACCTACAACATTGACAGCTCTGGCCAATATTTTTAATGATGAAAGATTAATCCCAGAGTATTATTTTAAAAATCTCAAGGTGGAAAATAGATTGGAGTTCATCTCGTTTTTCACCGGTTATGGTCAAGTTCAATATAATAGTGTAGATTGCTATCTCCAACACCCCCCTCCTTCAAGCCACACATTGGCCAACTCTGCCCCCAACTGATGGCTGCTCTACCATTGAGCTCCTTTCCCCTCTATGATGGGCACCCTTAACAGTCCAACCTAGGAGTGTATATTGCTATCTCCAACAGCTGGTGGGCAGGTTGGTCCGAAGTTTCAATCAACTGAACATCATGTAGTCAATTAAAACCACGACGCTAGCCAAACCGAAACTTGTCTGGAGTGGATTAAAAGGGTAAAACTGTTGATTGTTATCTCCAACAGCTACTGGGCAGGCTGCTCTGAAGTTTCAATCAGCTGAACATCTTCGTGTCATCAATTAAAATCACGAGAATAGCAAAACCCAAACATATCTTGAATGGAGGTTTCCCAATCAAAATTATAAAATCTCAGTTGGAGAGGAAATTTCCCAACGTGAAGACTTCTCTCAAAATTGATAAATATACTGTATACGAAACAGTGTTGATCATGCACTAAAATATGCTGTGAAAAATCTGTTAATTCCAATACTTCATTTATTGTCAGTTTGAAAGACACACTCTGACAAGTGTTTCTATATTTATATTTCATAGTCTGTTGTTTCTATTTCTGTTCAATGAACCTTGCCCTTGAAATCATCCAAGTGCCCATGAGCTCAATACTTTGAATACTAAATATCTTGTGATCTCCTCGTAATGTTTTGATTACCTGACCCACTTCAATTCACCCAGATGAATAGTGAGTTTTTTCAACCGAATCAAACTCCTTTGTTCCATAATACAGAGTCGCCAAACCACAGGATTTCGCAGAGAATTGACATGAAATCCTGGTAATATTGCCTGATGCCACGTTTTCTCAAAATTGCCAAAGATTGCACCTGTAAGTTTGCATTTACTGAATTTGTTTTCTGTTAGGATCCCGTTGTCCAAGATTCCTACATGACTGATTACAAGGAGAAATAAAAAATAATGTTTCTCTAGTKCTACCAGCTTGCAAGAGCTGCTTAAAGCTGGGTTTAGGTACAGAATAAAGCTACTTATTTTTCRATGAGACTTCTGTTTTCATTTCAGTTTCAGCTGGACATATTGTAGTCCTCTGTTTCAAAACAGGATCACTCATCCAGGGGCACTRGCTCCTCTGGTACGTAGACTCCAAATAAGAAATGTACACATTMARTAGGGGTTGCAATTCCCTTGATGGGCTTTTGAATGTATTGAGGTAAAATTTGGGTTCTATATGCAATTACTGTCTAACAACATCCACGTTACTTTCAACCTCGCCACCTTTCTTCATGTGTGTGCTTTGATCTCCTCGTACGTAGACTCCAAATAAGAAATGTACGCATTCAGTAGGGTTTGCAATTCCCTTGATGGGCTTTTGAATGTATTGAGGTAAAATTTGGGTTCGATATGCAATTACTGTCAAACAACATCCACGTTACTTTCAACCTCGCCACCTTTCTTCATGTGTGTGCTTTGATTATCTCGGCTGAATGTGCAATCACTGCTTACTTTTTAAGTTAAAACATATGCAATGGTAGGTCTAATTTCAAATATTATTTTGACAGATCTGATGGTTTCAATTGACTTATAAGGCAGGTTGGATTTACCAATCTATAACAGAAACCTGTCCTGTCAATGATTCTTTGGCCAAAGTTTTTTCACTGATTCCAAATGGAGTTGGCTAGCTGTTCTACTAAAAATCACTATTTTTTGTTCTTCAAAATCCATTTCTAAATGCAGAAATGGATTCAGCATGCTGAAATACTCCAAGAGCATTCGGATTATATAGAAATAATCACTCAAATCTACTAATCCAACAATTTCTGGTAGGATTTCGGAAAAATATCCCCGGAAAAGATTATCATTTAGTAGAACCTTTATCCTAAGGCATTCCAAATTAGTGACTACTATTCATTATCTCCAGTTGCTTACCATTCAAGCCGCAAGAGTTTTTAATGTAAATGGTCTTGAACTTTTGATTTCCTGCTGTACCTGAATATGTACACATATTTAACATCTTTTCCCTCTGGATTTTGTCATGACAGGCTATGGATCGTGCATTTATTCATCTAGGTATGGTATAAAATAATCTGCAATCTCATTCTCTCTAAATTTGTTTGATTTCAGAGTTGAACCCATATTTTAGAGTTCCAGTTTTATCATTTGCTGATAGTACTGAATTATTGATTGCAGTGGTGGTATATCAATGCTCAACAGCACTGTTCCCACTGGGACATCGACGGGTTTTAGCCCCTTATCACCTATTACGGATGGTGCAAGATCTTTATTTATAAACCTGTGGCTACTACTTATATTGACCTCCTTGCTTCTAGCTGTAACAATATTCTCTGAACATCTTTAGATTTCAAGGGATTAATTCATTGTCCTATCAACTTGGTCGTTGGTCCCAGTAGGTGGTAATCGTCATCATTACAGCTACTAAATGATAAGGTTACTTTAGTTATCAAAGAAATTTTGTTATTGATCGGAAGCTGCTGCATATTTTGAATATATTTGTGGCAATGCAGCATTGCGAGAGTATTACAGGATGGGAAAACTGTAATATTACCTTTCTAAGTATTTTTATGTGCACATTTATTGAAATTCAAATCATTGTTTTAGTCGAACAAAAAACAACTCAAAGCAACTTGGCATGGCTGTTGGCTTTAAGCATTTTTCATACTGTTTGTATTTTCTTGGTTTTAAGCAAGTACCTATATATTCAAATCATTAATTTTATTCACAAAAAAGCAGCTCCAAGAAACTTGGCATGGCTATTGAGTTTAAGCATTTGTATAATTTTAAAGCAGCTCCAAGAAACATGCATGGCTATTGAGTTTAAGCATTTGCATACTGTTTGCATTTTCTCTGGTTTAAGCATTTGTATACTGTTTGCATTTTCTTCCAAATATCTAGCGGTCAAACTCGCATGAAATAAATCTTTCATATTCATAATATGGTTCAAAAATACGGTGCAAATCTTTGATTTCAAAAAGAAAACTGCAAGGAAAAAAGAGGAAGATAACCAATATATGCAGCAATTTGCAATTTAAAAATTGAACTATCTTAAAACTCGCGATCCTATAATCTTAAAAAAGTTGAAGAGTAAGCCTAAATGTACTTAAAATTTCGAGGCAATTGAGAACCTTTACTCAGGCCAAACAAGTTAAAAGTATGTTTAATTTGATAAATTATATGATCAAAATATAATTAATTTCTTAAATTTTCTAAGATAATCTTATTAACAAGTTAAAAGTATCCTTGACTGTGTGTAATGGAATGTATAATTAAATTGCATTTTAATGTTATTCAAATATGGAATATATAATGAAAAGGTTATAAAATATAATTGATTTTTATATAATTTTTTTTTACAAGAATTTATTAACAATTGAAATTTCATCTTTATAATGATGAATGTAAATATACTTAAAATTTTGAGGCAATTGAGAGGCCAAACAAGTTAAAAGCATATTTAATTTGATAAATTATATAATCAAAATATAAATTATATAATTAAAATATAATCAATTGGTTAAATCTTCTAAGATAAATTTATTAACAAGTTAAAAGCATCAGTGACTGTGTGTTATGGAATGCATAATTAAATTTCCTTTTAATGTTATTCAAATATGGAATATATAATGAAAAAAGTTATAAAATATAATTAATTTTCATATAAAATTTATTTTCTATAAGAATTTACTAACAAATGAAATTTCATCATTAGTATATAATTAAACTTTTTCTATAAGAATTTACCAACAAATGAAATTTCAGCATGTATAATTTTTTTTTATTTTTTTATTGTTGAAATGTTTTTCAAATAAAGAATATAATGAAAAGGCTATAAAATGCTATTAATTTTTATATAAAATTAGTTTTTGATAAAAATAATTTAATGTTGAAATTTAAGAGAAAAAATCAATACATCCAAAGAAAGGTGTTAATCACCACATTCCATTGATATGATTATAGATGATCATATAGTAGATATCACTAAATATTTAAGAGAAAAAACCAATATATCCAAAGAAAGGTGTTAATTACTAAAAATAATGAAAAAACTATAAAATGTTATTAATTTTTATATAAAAATAGTTTTTGATCAAATTAATTTAATGTTGAAATTTAAGAGGAAAAATCAATGCATCCAAAGAAATGTGTTAATCACTACATTCCATTGATATGATTATAGATGATCATATAGTAGATATAACTAATTATTTAAGAGAAAAAATCAATATATCCAAATAAAGGTGTCAATAACTAAATATTTAAGAGAAAAAACCAATACATCCAAAGAAAGGTGTCAATTTACTATTGTTTTTATGTAAATCATAATTTTGGCTTTTAGACTTTGTTGTTGTATTTGTGGGATCTTTTCATTTCCCCAGTTTGAACTTTATTGGCAATAACCTCCAACAAGGGGGGAATCTCAATATTCATTGCTTCCCAATCTTCCAAGGGAGGATTTAAATCTTCAATAACTATTTTGGACTAGCCTTTAATATCCTTCTCTATATTTGTTGGTGTGGACCTTATGCATTTTGATTGGTGTCAATCACTACATTTCATTGATATGATTATACATTTCATTGATATGATTATAGATGATCATATGGTAGATATCACTAAATATTTAAGAGAAAAAACCAATATATCCAAAGAAAGGTGTCACCTAATAAATTTAAGAGAAAAAACCAATACATCCAAAGAAAGGCGTCAAAGTAATATTGTTCTTTTCCCTTGTGTTTTTATTTTTTATAATCTCAATACACCCTCTTGAAAAAGAGTGTGAAAACTAATTGTAAATCATAATTTTGGTTTTTACAGTTTGAATGTAGAACCCTTATCAGAGTTAGAGTTGTATTTGTGGTTTTCCAAGGGAGGATTTAAATCTTCTATAACTATTTTGGGAAAGCCTTTAATATCCTTCTCTAAATTTGTTGAGGCAGAGCTTCTAGATTTTGATTGGTGTCAATCACTACATTCCATTGATATGATTATAGATGATCATATAGTAGATATCACTAGATATTTAAGAGAAAAAACCAATATATCCAAAGAAAGGTGTCAATTACTAAATACTTAAGAGAAAAAACCAATACATCCAAAGAAAGGTGTCAAAGTACACATGAGGAACATTGTTCTTTTGCCTTATGTTGTTATTTTTAATTTTTATAATCTCAATCCATCCTCTTGAAAAGTGTGTGAAAACTAATTGTAAATCATAATTTTGGTTTATAGAGTTTGAATATAGAACCCTTATCAGAGTTAGAGTTATTGTATTCGTGGTATCTTTTGATTTCTCCAGTTGGAACTTTATTTGCAAATCTCAATATTCATTGCTTCTCAATCTTCCAAGGGAGGATTTAAATCTTCAATATCTATTTTGGTCTAGCCTTTAATATCCTTCTACATTTTGATTGGCTTCATCATCTAAGAGCAAAGGTTCACATGGTTAGCTTTTTTATTTGGGAAGGTGACTATTTTCCCTCTTTCTTTGAGCTTGTGCTTGAGGATAAGAGTCTTGAAGATGGTTTGTTTGTTGGCAAATCCTCCATAAAAAAGCCATGTTTTCATTATCCAAAACCAGAATCCATTGAAGTTTACCTTGTTTTAGAATCATTATGTATGGTATACCTTTGCTAAGATTGATCTCCACACATATTCGAGCATAGGTAAAAATCCCTAGCTTAACTTGCTCAATATTTGACTTTAAATATCTACTTAGGGAATTCCCTATATCTTTCATCTTAATAGATGTCAAAGATGTAGCGACAAATTTAGGGGGAAAACCCAAACTAACATTTGGTGACATTCGTACTAGATGGGTCAAACTTTGGAAACTAAGGGCTAAGAAAGAGGCTTGCTCTTCCCCAAAACGAAGGGTCCCTCAATTTTTTTTGAAAATCATTATGAATAAAGTAAAAAACAAAAAAACCTTTGGAATAAAAATATCCCTGACATTGCTTGGTTCAATTCGAGGCCAAAATCCATTGAAGTGACATATTGTTGTAGAGGATTCGCAACAAGATAGGAAATCATTGACTTTTAACTTAGTCATCTCCAACATGGGCACCTCCAAAGAGTTATTAGTTATTTATTTATGGGATGAGAGTTGCTCGAGGACATGGATTGGATTGGAGTGCATTCTTAAATGTAACCAAATTTTAAGATGAAGGCACTCTAGGCCTCATCACTACATACAATGCAATCGGAGAACTAAAATAAGAGTTGGGACCTTTACCTATACTATAGTTAGACAACAAAGATTGGTCCTCAAGTTGTTTACTCTCATAAAAAAGGCATTGAGCCCCATGAATTCCCTGAATATGCTCCAATTTATGCCTAATTTCTATCACATAATAGGGAGCAAACACCCACAAGATTAATGAATTCTTGAGGAGAGACTTTACCATAATCTAAAATATTACTTTTATGTTATAACTCTCTTAGAACCACCCCGAAAGAGTTATAGAAAACACGGTCAAAATATAATACTCAATCAATAAGTAGTTCTATGAACACTTATTGAGTAGACATTTCATAAAACAATTGACATACATCCTCATTTACTTTGGGGACCAAGTCAAAATACCATTGTATTATTGTATTTTGTTGCCAAAAAACCATGGTCTTCTTCCATTCTTTATCAAGCTGATGTTGCCTAGCTTGATTGCACAAAACCTCAACCAAAAAACCCCTTCGCCTTGCAATGTTCACATAGGGGTTAAGTTTCAATAGCACACTCAATGTTATGAGCAATTTCTCCTTTAGAGGTGAGCACTTACACTCAGTCTCCAGGGGTGATTGAACCTTGTCCATGGTTGCAATCTTCACCAAATCATATTTCAACATCTTAGTCTTCAACAATGGGTAACATGGCCCTTTTCAACCAAGCAATCAATTCATTTAAATGCAATGCATCAAGATTCTTATCAAGGACCTTAGCGAACTGGTTTAAATCCAGAGGGACCTTCAAACGTTGCTTCAATACCCTTCACCACTTCTAGATGTGAACAACCTTTGACTATTTCACAAGTCACTGCAACCTTGCCATCCCCCAATCCTACATTACTTAGATTTCTTTTCAAAAAAAATTTAACAACCTTTAAGACCTTGACAACAACCAGAGTCTTCACACATTTCTTTGAAACCATTGCCAAAATCAATCTACACCCTTACTCACACTATAAATAAAATACCATTCCACATAATATAACCATTTGAATATAACAAAAATATATTAAAATAGATCCAATAATATGCAAACAAGATAAAATCATATTTGACTCGATGAATTACATGGTCAAATTTGTTGAACCCTTCACGATGATGATATTAACAAGTTAAATACATCTTTCATTGTAATTGAAATTATAATTAAATTGGTTTTTAATTTTAATTAAAAAATTAATGAAAAAACATTTTTATATATGGTTAAATTTGTTTATAATAATTAAATTTAAGTATTTTTATTCTGTTAAATATACAAGTAGATTATCCAACACTTAGATTGTCACACTTAGATTGTCACGTATTTATTGGAATTTAGTGGATATAAAATTTGTTTAAATGACAATTTTCATTGTTTAAATTGCAATTTTGAGTATTTGGGTAGGTTCATAGCCAATTTGTTTATAATAATTAAATTTAAGCATTTTTATTCAATTAAATGTCCGGGTTGACTATCTAGTTATTGTTCAAATTGCAATTTTGAATAGTTGGAAAAATTTAAAGCCCCAAATTAATCTAATATTTCAGTTGGCAATTGTTGCAAAAAGAAATGGAACAATGAGTGTTGTTTATCTCGCGATTTAAATATATAGTTAATTTTTTTTATAATGATCAAATTTGTTTGCCACGTAGCTGGGATGGGCCACACATTAAGCATGCGGCCTAGGATATTAATGAAGCCTGCCACCACCTTATTATTCATTTCTCGGATGGAGGACAAAATCAATAACGCTCTTGGGCAGGTCGAACAACTCCCTCGTGCAGGTTTAATGGAGTTCTTAGTGCGCCATGGCAGAGGGGTGACGATGGGTACATGAGGTGTGTGTGAGGTCACTTCAGTTTCCCTAGTACTCCTCCATTTCTTCCAGGATGGTTATGGCTCATTTCATTATGCTCTGTTTATGCATTTGTGCTCTGTTATGCTCAGTTGTCTAGTTTTGCATGCTCTTCTTCTTAGTTCCGTCCGGCCTTCCATCTTCACCATGCCCCATGAGCATGGGAGACCCAAGAGGGGTCCCTCTTGGTACTGCTATGTAGCAAGGTAGATATGCCTTCGCAAGCTCGCACATGTTTCCTCGATAGCTCTGATTCAAAGGAATAAAGAGCTGAAGTCGTTGCCCATGGCCTATGTGGAGGAGGAAGTTCCAGAGGAACCAATTATGGTTCCACCTGACTCCCTCCTCTACATGGTTTTGGACCACCACGACTGACCCAACACCAGTCTTCATGCAATTGCTATAGCGACAACCTTGGAGGGGATGACTTGCATAGTCCAATAAGAAATTACTTGGGTAGACCGACCGATTGAGCCTCCACCGCATACTTCAGCCATGGCTCAAGAGCTGCACTCACCTTGATTCCTGGCATCAGAGCACTTGGAGCTCATCTTCAAGATGCGGTGAGACATGGTGGAGTAGCTCCACAGGTACACTCTCCTCAGTAGAAGAATTTACATGTTGTTCGACGCCTTCTCCTGCACACAAAGTAAGTAGAGATTCCCAACCTGTGCACAACCTTACATCTTCACTCCTCACTGTGACACTCCAGATGCAGGTTTCATAGTTCCTTTAATGTTTAAGGTTCACAGGTTCTCTGCACTCCCTCTGCAAAATACATGGAATTTTTGTACCACTATACAACTTTCTTGTTTTATGCTCTGTTCAGATTTCATGTTCAGTCTTTTTGTTGCATGTTTATATAGCTATGCAACATTGCTCTACTGCCACCTGCTCAGGTTTCCAATTGTTTAGCGGAGCAGGTGGTGGCTTTTCCTTTTTTTCCACCAGAACAGAAGGGCACCACCTGTTTCGGTTTCCACCAACTGGCGGAACAGGTGGCAGGCCCAAGACCTTGAACTGATATGCACAATGACAACTGTTTTTTCGAGGAATTAAAACTTTTTATTTACAAAAAAAATAATGATAAATTTTTTTAAGGTTTAAAAGTGATAAAACATCTTCGACTTTAATAGAATGTAGAGTGAAGTTTACTTTATTATTATCTAAATTATGATAAAAAACATTTTTTACTCAATTAAATTAAATGTATGGATAAATTTGTTTTTAATGATCATATTGAACAAGTTAAAAGCCACTTTTAACTTTAATGGAATGTGGGGGTGAATTTTGCTTTAATGTTATTTAATATTTAAATAAAGAATACAGTAAAAATTATTTTTGACTCATTGGAATTTATGGAGAAGATTGTTTTAAAAATTTACTAAATATTATTATCTAAATAATAATAATAAAACATTTTGACTCAATTAAATTAAATGTATGGTTAAATTTGTTTTTAATAATCATATAGAACAAGTTAAACACATCTTTGACTTTGACTTTAAGTTTAATGGAATGTTGGGTGAAATTTTATTTAATGTTATTAAATAAAGAATATGGATAAAAAACGATTTTTATTTATTGGAATTTATGAAGAAAAGTGTTTTTTTTTAACAAAAAAATGAAAAATTTATATTAGCAAAATGTATACAAGAGCTATTGCCATATGAAAAAAATCCAAAAAGTTGTTGCTAGGCTTAGTAGTCTAGATTCAAAAATCACTATCCTGATATGCTAGTTGTCTAAAAAAATTACATTCCACAAACCCTTACAAGAATATATTCTTATGAATTGTTGGCATAGTAATAGAGAAAAGTAATACATGATTTTGTTGGGTTTCGAGCCCTACTTGTTGTCACCATTGGTTGAATGTTGAAAGGGTATTTTTCTTCTTTGCAACTACCATCCAACTTGCATTTAGAGATAGTGGGGTCGATGCAAGTCATTCCATTCCCACATTTTCTGAATCTAGAGGTTTTGATTTTTTTGATGCCTCAGCTTCATCAACCTCATCTGCCCAACTTACCAAATGAATGGAGCTGGGGTGAACCTACATTTCTTTACCCAGATCTAGAGAATCCAAATCCTCTTTTTTCTCTAGCTTTCGAGGTGTTCCTTGTTGCATTTCAGATTGCTCTATAGTCTCTGTTGTGACCTTATTGTCCTCTATTTCATAATTTGAATCATCCAATAGAGGGTCTAGAATGGGAGAGATAACATTGGATGGAGCGTCATTGGCTTTCAATGGAACCTTTTTGGATTACTCCTTGGGAGGGTCCGCATCTGAAGAATCTTTCTTAGAAATAAGTTGATGATCATTGTGGGAGCCAACACACCAGGTTGATTTGTGTTTCTTTCGAGGTTTCTTAGGACCCTTAGGGCATTGGGATGCCAAGTGACCTATGTCAAGATATGCTCGACATTGTAAAGTAATTTTTTCATAATCCAACTTTTCATTCCACGAATAGTTATCCCCCGTCAATATTATTTCAACTGAAAACCCTTTGCTAAAATCCATTTCAACACAAATCCGAGAATATGTGCAGATGTTGCATTTTTCTATTCAAGGGATTCTAAAATGAAACCTTCCTAAAGCATTAATGATGGCATAAAGAGATGACAAGCCCAAAAAATGTAGGGGCAGATTTGGGAGCCTAAGACAAATAGGTGCCCAAGATAATGAATCCTTCGAAGGATCAAATGAAGGAGAACAAGGCTTCATACATAAACCAAAATTGCCCCAAAACCAAGGGCCAGAACTAAAGATTAAATCTTTATCTTCTTGAAAATCGAACTCAACAATGAAAAATCCTTGATCACAGGGGTGAATGAAAACATCACTTTTCGAAATTGGCAACCAAGGTCTTGACATCTAGTCATTTAGATTAACGAGACGAGGCAAAAGACCATTAAAATGACAATGAGCATGGTGGAGCTGAGACAAGATAACTTAGAAATAATGTCCTTCCTCATAGGGATGGAAGGAGCTGGAGCCTCTTGCACTAAACAAGGAGAAACAACATTCTTCTTGACAACATTGTGGAAAAGAGCTACCATGAATGGCAACGAAACCAAAGGGAGAACCCTTGAGAAGGCACACCGACGACTGTAATGATCCCAAGTCATTATGTCAGGATCATCACCGTTTTGGTGTCTTTTAAAACTTTTACTGGTTGTGGTATTTCGTCAAACACTTTTCTTACAGTTACTCTTAGGGTTTTACTGATGTGTTTATATGTGTGCATGCATCTATAAACAAGAATATATAACCATGGAACATACCTCAACCATATGCAATATGATAGACAAGCCAAACCATCCCAATATAATTTTATTCATGAAATAGAGAAACCTGCTACAATGATGATGCCGATCTGGAATGCTCAACAGATGGCTCCAAGATAGAAGTATGAGCTGCTACAAAAGCTCTCGACAATACAAAATAAGCCTCCAAAGGATGGATAAGAGATGAAGACCAATACCAGGGTAGATTTTTCCGTATGAAGTGCAGAAGCCCTAACTGAATGTTGCCACATCCTGCTGGAATGCTAAAGCTCCTCAACAATTCGGCCCTGCTGCCAAAAGTGTCCAATCACCCCAATAAATACGCAAACTAATAGATCAGGCAACTGTAAGGAAAACCCAGATGCCCAAATCTCCAAAGTCACTCTCAAACCCTGTGGATCTGAACTCCTCCACTGAATGTTGCGCCCCCCCTGGATACCTAAAACCCTAGATAATTCGGCCTGGGTGAATGAGGCCTCCAAACCTCCTGAAACTCACCAACATGATAGACCAGGCAATCACAAACCCCTGGAAGAAGTTTCAAGGTCAGATATGAGGTATAACCTCCTAGATTTTCAAATCAGTGAATCCGCAAATCATCCTCTCTCTCCCCAAGTCGTCCCAACCTGTAGATGATAATCTAGTCGTGGTAGCTCCTCAATAATGGACTAGATCTGATGTCCAAATCCCTGCAATGAATACCTAGGTGATAGAATCTCCAAAAGCCCTGCCAATCACCTGCAATGAATCTCTCTCCAAGGATGGTGCACCCCCCTTGCTGGAAACCCCCAACTGGTGCGCCCTCTCTCTATCTGCACAAGTAACTGATGTGTAATCCTCCTGCAACTGAGTATATCTAGAACTAGAATGGTGTGGGAGCGTATTGCATCTTCGAGAGAAAGCTTGGGACAAGCTAGGTGGAATCTTTCACCACCGAATCGTCCTCTAGGGTTTGTTAAGTCAAAACCCTCAAAACCCCCAATGTTGGGCTCACTAGCTAGAAGCTAGATATAAAAATATGATCATACATGAATGAATGAGTAGAGGCCCTTTCCTTTCCTTTATACTTTTTGCTCACCTTGTCCCTCCAAAGTGACTTTCATTTTATTAATATTTAATTAATTAATTAACCTTTTTACCTCTGAAAAACACCTTATCTCTCCTTGTGGCTTCCCTAGCCACTGGAAGTCATTTCTCATTATCCCATCCTGTAGTGTTGCTCCTCCTGATTCCAATGAGATATTACAGTGAGAGGTTCCTCCAAGTAATGTGCCTAAAATGACCTCTTTAGTGAATTTAATTAACTTATAGCCCAAAATAGTCAAAATCATGGAAATCGTTGGAATGCAACGGAACCAAAGCCAACCTGTGCGGAATGGATCATAATGATAAAATATGATGAGCAATGCAAGATGTACCCCACAATGCCTCTCAATAAACCCTATACTTTCTATAACATCCATCTGGCCACTCTGGTCATCATAAACCTCTGCACTGTGATGATATCCCAAAGTGGAGACATTACAGTCCTCCCTGCTAGAAAATTGCTTGTCCTCAAGAAATAACCAAATCCCCTCATGCATAATACCAGGATCCCATGTCCACCTGTGGGATACACAGTAGACCCCATCTAAAGATGAACACTCATACACTCTGGCCCCTGGGTCCCATATCAAGTCATGAATTGCTAGCCCCTGGGAAGCATAACCCTGAAATATACCAACTCCGTGAGTCTCCAGCATATGACACATGGCCTCATCTCGAAATGAATCCATCCCCCAAGTCTCTAACAAAATCCATACGACCTCCATCAACTGCTCATGCTGATGCCCGACTGAGGTGCTGCAAGACCTCCTTGAGACACCCACAAGCGATGCACTTCTCTCAACACTGAAGCTCAATGGAAAGTTAGAATAACTTTCCCCTACAATGGCCCACTCTCCCCTATTAGTAAGTGAAATGATCAATCCTGCAATCCATGGGTCCCATGCCAACTTCTGTCGGAGATCCCCATGCTGACACTGCACTATGATGACCCTGCCTGACTGCTCCCTGTATGTATATTGGGTCCTCCACTCCCGGATCCTCAAGCTGAAATCCATGTGGCCATTGGACCTGCTATCCAGAAACTGTACCTGTAAAAATGTCTCTGTAGAAGTAGTACCTATCCAACCATCTCCATGTCCGATCATGATGATCAAGAGTGAGAAGCAACCTCGCTCCATTGGACATGTCCCTGTAGGCTCACTCCAAACCAACCCATGGTGGCATATGTGGCTCTCTGGTGCAACCTGGGTCACTCTGTAGTAAAACATCCTGCTAGCCAAATGAACACCCATATCCCATGGAAAACTTGTAAGTTTATCACTTCCAATCACCTCTAACTGCTCATGTGTGAGACTGATCACTTTCAGAAGCCCTCTGTTCTCGTCTTCTATCACCTGGCCTACGATGTGCCCCATCACGCACCAAATCTCAGATAACTGCCTATGATGATCCACCTCTATCCGGATGGATGCTGCAAAGATACTCATGTCAGGTGGTCTCGGCCTAGCCACTCCCCATGTCCTCAACCATGACCTATCCCTCCTCATGTTGTTGTCTATGGTAAAGGTGTCAGGACAAGATAACAGAAACAACTGCAGCTGACTGTAGGACTGGAAGGTGTCACATGCTTTGGTCAACCCCAAGGGTTTGACCAGAAGATATTCCATCAGTATCCATGATAAATCCTCTCTTGTGGTCATCATCGAATCCCAACCATCTAGTACAATCGGAAGTACCTCCTCCAACTGTTTGTCAACCGCCCTCCATATCTCATCTCCCATGCAACTACTGATATGGTGAAGGTGATCTCTCACAACTATGGGCTGCTGCAATGAAGTGACATCTTCATACTCCCCTAGGTGTGTCTCCTCCCTACAATGCACTATACACCTCTGAATCCGATCATACATCTCGACATGTCTCTGTGAGCTATCACTCATCACTGTATGCTCCAACATACTCACGTCGTCTCCCGTAGACTCATGCTGCATCATAGATCCTGGGCATACTGCTGTATCAACCTCTACATGGAGGTCAACCTCTCTCGGAACACAAATGGGAGTTTCCTCCATCAACTGGTGCTCCTCTGCAAGATCACCAACATCCTCTAGCAACATGACTGGGTGATACATCTGAGTGTCCACTAAGACAACTGACGTGGATCTCTGACAAATCTTCTCAGGAGGCTCCTCTGATCTGGACTCTGATTCTTGGAGGGTTGTTTATGTGCCTCTCAAGAATCCTCGAGTGCTCTCCAACTCATGAGTGAGTTGGTCCACATCCAACTCCTGCTCCCTCAAGGCTCTGTGATACATCTCACCAATCCTTAATAGGTAGTCCCTGTCAGTCAACAACTGCTGGTGATCGATCCTCATCATAGATACTCTCTCCCTGAGAGTATGGAAATCACCCATGGAAAATCCCTCATCTGAACTACCATGTGCTAATGATGGTCTCCAGTAGTAATCTTCCATCACTGCATGCAGGTCATCAATACATATGGTGGTTTCCATGATCATAGCCTCACTAACTCTCAACTGTGCTGCTAAGTGGTGTGACCCTTGATCACAGTCATGCTGAGGTGCCACCTCATACCTCTCATTGCTAGTGTCATTCCTACTAGTGTCAACTCTGGAATCCCCAAAAAAACCCTCCGCATAAGATAATGTGCTGAACTGTTCACTGTCTATTGTGTTGTTGGGTACTCATGTATGCCACTGCACCCCATCACTAGATGCTATCTTCCCCTGGATCACACTATAACCTGTATGGGCAACCATATCCTCCTGTGAACTCAACTTGCTACTATCATCTACGCCTGGATCCCATATGGATGTATCCAGACACGTGCCATGGTCATCCTGACCAATAAAGAGTGCATCCTCATCAATGTAGGCCGATCCTGGAAGTAAGTGCTCCATCACCCTATCATCCTCCACAATCTGCTCAACTAATGGAGTCTCCAAAAACTGTGACTCAATCTCCTCTGGCTGATCTGTATGTGTAATGTCAACTATCTATACGTTCTGTACCTCCTCCTGGATCTGTGGGTCTACATGTCCATGGTGTGCAACCCTCACACTAGGCTCATCCATCACATCTGACGTGCCACTGATCTCCTCATGTGACATGGCTATCATGGGTGTCTGAAAGGGTGACAAATGTGTCACGACCCTCATAGGGATATCATCAACTCCAGGTGATAACACGTGTGAATCCTCACTAGTGTCACCCCTCTGGTGAGGTGTAAGGTCATCAACACCATGTGATATGTCTACTGAAGTACTGGTGCTATCATCTTGTTCCCCTGACTGTCTATCTAGTACACAAGGGTCACTATCCTCCTCAAGCATGCTAGAATCATCAGCCTCTGTGCAAGGGTCACTATCACTAGCCTCTGTGCAAGAGTCACTATCATCATTGGACTGCTCCAAATCCTCATTATCACTGTCATAGTGCACCTCAATAATATGCTTCTCCTCTTTACCCCTACACCTATGATTTGGTTCCCAAGGCACCTTGCAACTGTAGCAAAGTTGCGTGCTCCTAATGGGTGTGTGATTACTCTATTCTTCCCTCCATCTAGCTGCTCTGGCTTTGTGTCCCTCTACTATGCTGGTCCAATATGTCACCTCATCTTTGCTCCAACTGGGATTTTTCATGGATATAAACTTTTGGAGTGTTATTAGAGGTCCAAGTCTCTCACAAAGGGTATGGTATTCCCTTTCACAACTCACTGCTTCTCTAACAAAATCTATAGACCCCATCTTTCCTTATGGAAGATTCCTCAGGCTGGAAGGAGTCTAAGCTCTGATACCACTGTAACAATCCCAAGCCATTGTGCCAGGATCATCACGGTTTTGGTGTCTATTAAAACTTTTATTGGTTGTGGTATTTCGTCAA
>JZKD02S2107999.1:271158-289798 GCA_000966675.3 Picea glauca
ATTTACTTCATATTGAGTCTGCATCCCTTTGTCCTTTAAGTCTGAACACAATGTTCAACCCCCAAGCTCTTCCCTTATTGATTGAGAGCCTCATTGTTTCTCTTTTATGAGCTTACCTTTGGTGGAGGATTGAAGTGGTGGAGGCCCAGCTGGAAGGAACTTAGTTTCTTGGTTCCGAACCATGCCAACATGGAAATCTATAACATTTTCACTTCTGCTGATCATATATTAATAGAAATACTCTTTTCCCATTCAATTGATATCTCACAAATATTTGAATTATTATTCCATGGGTGTATTTGTCATGTTTATTAATGGATTATTCTATTGAATGTGATAGCATCATTTATTATCACCATATGATTTCTTTTCATGGTTGTTGAGGACTAGTTGCAGGTATATTGCTTTGGGTCAATTGCTCAAGGGTGGACTTCATCGAATGTCTGGACAAGGTAGGCCTTTTATCTTGTCTTTCTAGCATATTTGTTTACATAGAATACTTGAGAAGAGATTTGATTTATGCAGTCATTTCCATCTATTGTGGTTTGCCCTATCCATAGAGAGATTTTCCTCATAACAGAATTGGCGACCATACTTGGGATTGAATCTTCTTTCTTAGGGCTTGGAGTAATTTTATCCTTAGATTTCTCTCATTCCTATTGTGTTTCTTGTCGTATCATTGCTTGACATCCTCTGTTCAGTCTGGGTCTGATTTTTTCAGCCTTCTCCCTTGCTTGGCCTTCTTTTTAAAACATATACGTGGTTTTTGGATTGACAGTTGCATATATACGTGGGCTCTCCCTCTGCAAACTATGTACACATGCTCTGTTTCCTTGAACAATCACGTACATCAACCTTCTTTGCTTGTTTGCTGGGTTTGGTGGTTGCTGGGTGGGATTTGATGTTTGCTGAGCCTTCTTGGGTCTCTGTAGTGACTGTTAAGTGCTCGTGGGATGACATGAAACCTTTCTGGGGTTGAATTTTTGGGCGAAGTCTTTCTCATCATCTCTTCATTTTGATTGTCCTTGTACTTGGGCTGGCTGTCTTGCTTTTGGTATCCTACTTGAGTTGTGTGTTTATATACATAGTAGAGTTTTATATATCAAGTTGTTTTTCAGTCCATGCATTTTCATTTTCCTTATATTGAAAATACAAAAATATTAGGCATTTTGCATTGCTTGGCATTTTGGTCTTTTGATTCTTTGTCATTAGATTAGTGCATATACTGAAAGCTTGCATTTTTTACTTCAAAATTGCAGAGTTGAAATTGAAAATTGCATTTGTTTTAAGAAGCATATCATTCATTGGAAATTGAAGTTAGGACTTTGCATTATATTCATATTCACTTTTCTTGTTGAGTCATAACATCATGAGTTTCACTACCATGCCTTTTTGAGTAATCACGACCACTAAAATTAACGTTATAATTTAAAATTGATTAGTCATGATTTTATTTTCTAGGGTGCACAAAATAGCTTAGGATTTAGTGCCTTAGAATAGGATTTTGTGAGTAAACTTCTCCAAGGCAATTAAATCAACATATATGTCTGACAAAGGGAGTTGAGAAATCCATTATATAATTGGTAATATCAGGAGGCTCCACTCACACCAGAGTTAATCACGAGGTTGTGTGAGGTTCGTTGAAGGGATATCCCCACGATAAATTCTTAGCGTCAGAGATATTTCCGAGGATCTATTTGTATCTGGGGATCTTGTTAGTTCCCTTACCTCCGTGAGAGGCAGTACTTTCAATGTTTCCGGCTTTGCTACCCTGCCCATATGGTGGATGTGACTTACGACTACTCGCCTGTGAGTCATTTATACATTGGTTGCTTAGTTTCTTGACTTAGGTGCCACATAGGTTACTTGCAAGGGTTATTCTGTAGGTACCCTGGGTCAGATAAGGGTCGGACAACACACATTATTTATGGAGGATTACCTCTCCAGGGGGATCTGACTGACTGGTTGTTAATCCCACAAGGGCCCTTATATCTGATTCTATTACCTATGATCTTTAGCAGGGAGTATCAGGCCCCTCTTGGGAGAGACATACATTCTTCAGGGAGGGAGGCCATTTTCAGCCACTTTACCCTGTTTGTGTTCATATTGGCGGTTTGATTTTTGGTGTGCTTTTTGATTACTAGTTGGCCCCAAGAGTTTTTACTGGGTTTTCATTATCATGGATAGTGGATTTCCTTTGGATTACTCATTTACTGCTACCCCCCCATGATGTTCACTCATTTTATGGGGGAAAATCTGTCCGCTTTTTGTAATGGTATGCAGAACTATGACGCTCAGTCTGTGCCTTGGGTCTCTAGTCATTTTCATGGTGATATGCCTTCACCTTTTCAGTCCTCTCCTTGATCCACTTGTATGAATCCTAGCATTGGATCTGGAGGCACCATGGCCTTGATGCCTATATCTTTGTTTGATATGAGTCATGTCCCTCAACCAACTCTCACTGTGGGAGGTTGGAACCTCCCCTCTTACGGATCCAATCCTAGCTATCCTCTGTTAGGAGCCAATACTCAAATGGGTGCGTATTCTACTTATTACACCCCATCCGTGTATCCTTCATCTGCCATGCCTGCTCCTTCGAACACTTTTCCCATGGATGGTCCACACATATTCCCGAGTCTTTCATACGAGGAGAATCAGTTTCACGATTCGAGCTACCCTATTTATGGAACCCCTTCACAAGGGAGAAACATATATCCTCACTTGAATAGTCCTTATCATACTTCTGTCTCTTCACAGACTTCAGTGATGATGCCCGTACATGCCTCTTCGGATCAGTTAGGAAGAGAATACTACCTTTGTGACTAAGGATAGGGGGTGAACCAGGATCCTTCTTGGCTTGCAATGTTGCAAAGCCAATCTTTCCCTAGACCTTGGTATCAAATGCCACAACCCACCACTAGTCCAGTCACTGCCAGTCATACTGGCGCTCCATCACCAACCTCTTCCAGTCATGTTGGAGATTGGTCGATAACATCTGCAAGTCATGTTGACAACCCACACCCAGCCTCTGCTAGTCATGCTGGGGGCATCACTCTAGTCTCCATGAGTCATATCAATGTCACATCTCCAAACTTTGTACAACATGTAGGAGATGATTCTCTCGCCTCTGCTAGTCATGTTGAGAGCATGTCACCAACCATTATGGAAAAAACTGGGGGCATCGAGAAGCCTAGATTCCTCAGACGTAAGCCGAAATCAATTTGCAGGACTTGCGAAGGAGATCACCTTACTCATTTATGTCCAGCTATGGCTAGAATACCATAAGCATGGTTCTCACCTGAGGGTCCTTTGGGTTTTGAAGTGTCTGTGGTTTCCCCACACCCTATTTCTCCTTTTGTTTACATGGAAGTAATTCCACTTCAATCCTCTTCGGACCATACCCCCGTGGTCGAGGGTGATGTGTCCCCTATCCCTGTTATCCTGCATCCTCTTCAACCTAGAATTGAAGAAGTGATCATACCAGTGCAATCTCTGGTCAATCCTACTCCCCTTGTGGAGGGTGATGTATCCTTCAACCATGTTGTCAGCATTCCTGATAAATCTCCTTTTGAACACGAGAGGGTTCTGCTCTCCCTGAGTACTCTCCCTCCAAGTCCTGAGGAAGTTCCCTTCGATTGGGATGGAATTGTGGGGTATCCAGTGCCCCTGCCTATGTATTTTCTGGTAAGAGACATTATCTAATATATCATGGAGACGATAACCTTTGCTAGCACTTTATCCTCCTTGACTTGGAGATCTTTGGGTTTTCCCAAGCTTATGTCGACTATTCGTAAGATGATGTAATTCCACAAGAGTCCATCATGGGAGCCTTGGCCTCCCCCATGACATGCCGCCTAACAACATCTTACCGAGTCCAAGTTAAGCTCTTTTCTGACTTGGTCAAAAAGATAAAATATTGCCGAGTGATTTGTCCCTTTCACACTCATTAAGTTGGACTTGAAAGGTCATGAGTCTTAGTTAAGCCCTTTTTCGACTCGTTTTCAAAAAGTGAAAATATTGCCAAGTGAACTTGTCTCTTTCACACTCGTAAATTGTGTTTGAAAGGACGTCTATTTGGCACAAGTTTATCCCTTTTTCACACCAAGTAGACTAAATGTCATAAAAAAGGACATTTTTTGGCGTTAAGTTGTGATTGCATCTCATGCCCTTGCTTGCAGTATTGAGCCTTTAGTTGGTTCTCAGTTTGCGTTATAAATCGTTTGCCTCAACAGTTTTTGCATCCTCAACGAAGTAGAGCCTCGTTTATATCCTTCACAATTTTACACCCTATACCTTGGAGGGAACATTCCCCCGAGTGTCCATCTCCCACATGCATCTCCTTGCATTGAGCATAGGTATGTTCCACTGCTGGAACTAGTTTTGCTTACTTGTGACACTCGTTTCCTCCTCTGTGTCATAACATTCATTTGTCTACGAAAAAAAAAAAAAAAAAACAAACGGGAAGGGAGTATTATCTTATATTGGCAGCAGTCATGTCACATTTTAACAGAGCACAAAGTTATTGAGTCCATTTGTCATCATAATTTTGGGATTAGCATGGCCTTAGGAAGCTGAGATCGTTATAGAGTCTTCTCTACCGACCGATTACTCTTCCAGTCTCTATAAATAATTTCATTGATGCCTCCTACATCTCATGGTTTCATCATTGAGTATATGATGCTAGAGTCTTCCATATGTCTCATTATCTTGCTCAAAGGAAGTCTAAAAAAATGTGTCAGTCATTTATCAAAACTCTTAACTTTGCATGTCAACCATACCTCATTTTGTCTCAGAGTCACATGATACTGTATTCCTATCATGCACCCTGGTCCTACTTTCATCATTGGTAGGTAACCTTGAACCCAACAATTGACATTTCATCATTGGTCATTGACTAGGTGGTTTCCCTTGTGTTCGACGACAATAAATCTATTCACACATTGGGATTCATGCAGTGTCTTGGATGCAATTATCCTTATTGGTGGCTTCCTCACCTTTTTCAGTAGTTTTCCTTATCAACTGCTATTCAGAGGGTCTTTTTCATGTACCCCTTTCACTTGGCACACACGAAAGATGCACAGATTCATTGGTTCGTGAACATGTTCTTCATCCGATTTCCTCCAAATCAAGAAGCTCTGCTTTGTACCTCATGCTGAATTATGAGAGATACCTTAATGCTCTCCTTTCAGCGGGTCTCCTTCCATCGAGTTCAACTCATCTATTCTGGAAATGGGACCTAGAGTCTTATGAATACCTTGAGGCTTGCAGTCATTAGTGGCAGTTTCTCTCGCCATCGACAATTGGGAATACATCAATGTCTCCTAATCGATGGAATATTCAGGTGTTTGACACCGACTCTTTTATCAACACTTGTAAGAATGTACTCGATGCCTTGATACCTACTTTCATTATCTATAGGTTGTCTTGTGTTTGTTAATGATATACCCCAATGACCAGTAATAAAACGATGTCTCATTGTGTTCAACCTCAACTCCTTTATTCACATGATGTAGACTTTCACCCTTGGCAGATTGTGTAGAAGACTTGAAGACATCAATATGTGGCCGCAACTTTCCCAAGTTGTTGCTTCCTTTTCATTGGAACAGTACCTATATGATTTTAGTGACCATGGGAGATTAGATTGTACTCCATTGCATACAGATATCTTCAGATTGATTTTGAGACTGGTTCTACTGGGCTTTGTTCGTGAATGTGACAACTTTTAGCACATAACCGCATTTGTATTTTCCCATTCATGGCCATGAACAATTGTTTGGTATATTTTCACATGGATGTGTAGTGTAATTCTATTGGAAACCATGTATGGAAAGTCAATGAAGAATGTAATGAGAAACTAGTTCTTCCAGCTGGTTCCCCATCACTCCACTTCTGGGTTGTTTATAATGTATTTCGGCCATCACGGATACTCCTTTGACCTAACACATTAGGGGGAATCTATTATAGCAAGATTTGCCTCACCCTATGCAATATTTCACATAAGGCCTTTTCCATTTCTCTATTCAGACTTATCATCCATGTTTGTAAATCCCAGAGCTAAAAATACATATTTTTCCAGATGTACACACATTGCCTACTATACAACATGCGTATACGCAGGCTGCACCACTATAGCCTACATACATCGGGATTTGTGCCAAAAAATGAAAATTAATGTCGAGTTTCCATGTCACGACAGGAGATCTATGATCCTTGGCCTTCCATATACTAGAAACGTTCTGACTTGACCCTTCAGTTCCATTTGAAGGCTATAAATGGGCCAATTACGAGCTATGGAAATGGAGAGAAAGAATTCAAATTTGAGAGAAAAGTTACTCTGGAGAAATTATTTACTTCATATTGAGTCTGCATCCCTTTGTCCTTTAAGTCTGAACACAATGTTCATCCCCCAAGCTCCTCCCTTATTAATTGAGAACCTCATTATTTATCTTTTATGAGCTTACCTTTGGTGGAGTATTGAAGTGGTGGAGGCCCAACTAGAAGGAACTTAGTTTCTCGGTTTCGAACCGTGCCGACACAGAAGTCTATAACATTTTCACTTCTATTGACCATATATTAATAGAAATACTCTTTTCCCATCCAATTGATATCTCGCAAATATTTGAATTATTATTCCATGGGCGTATTTATCCTGTTTATTAATGGATTATGCTATTGAATGTGCTAACATCATTTATTATCACCATATTCTTGTTTTTCTTGGTTGTTGAGGACTAGTTACAGGTATGTTTCTTTGGGTCAAGTGCTCAACGGTGGAATTCATCGAACGTTTGGACAAGGTAGGCCTTTTATCTTGTCTTGCTAGCATATTTGTTTACATAGCATACTTGAGAAGAGAGTTGATTTCTATAGTCATTTCTTTCTGTTGTGGTTTACCCTAGCCATAGAGAGATTTTCCTCGTAACACTTGGGTTGGACAGGTCAAGAGGAAGAGAGTTGGTGGAAATTGAGATAGATGTAGGAGAATGCTAGTGGGTTATGTATCTATGTTTTGGGGCGAGAGTGCCTATGTATTTGTAGTTTTGGGCTAGTTTTGGGGCCAAAGTTCCTATGTATTTATAATTAAGGCTTGAATGTCTATGTGATATTGATTAAAGGTCAAAGATCCTAGGATTGTAATTGTATGTACACCATAGGGTGTTGTGCACTCAGGACAGTGAAAAAATAAGGGGGAAGGGAATGTAACATCCCTAGTCCTAGTCCTCACATATTGTAATGCAATTTTATATATGTGAAATAGGATAGTGAGCCAATATGATTAGGGACCAAGATCTTGTATTGATTAATATGGCCTAGAGAAAAATTGTATATTATGTGCATTGAAATAATTAATAAAATAATAATCATTGGTTGTGATAAAAGAGGGATGAAAATGATGGGGGGCTATGATTACACAAGAGAGTGGGGGCCCAAGGGGGGAGTTATTCATGGGTATTAATCCAACCCACATTCCTAAATTACTATCATTATGTATAGCCTTCTATTTTTCTATTGAATGTACCCAAATCCAATCATTAAAATCATGTAAGAGGGTGGGTGTGAAGAGTGACATCCCATAGTTATTGGGATCATGGGGTTGAAGTACAATCATCTATGGGAAGAGTATGAGTCAAGCAAGAAAGGAAAAGAGAAGGAAATTTGTATTAAAAAAAGTGAATAGTTTTTACAGGTAGTTTTTTGGCAGCTTGAGGGGAGTTGAGTGATGGGAAGAGCACCAACCATGTTATGCTTGAAGGAAACCATGGTTTGGCTATTTTTTGTGTTGGAAATGTGGCTTGAATGCATGTAAAAATGGGCTATAAGCTTGTAGTGTTATTTTCTATTGAGGAAATGGCTCAAGAGCCTTGTGAAGGCTAATGTGAGAACTCTTGAAGTAGATGAGAGTTACTAGAGTCCCCAGTTGAGAAGTTTCTTTCCAACTGTTGGTGTGTAGTGCGTAGAAACCATGTTCAAATATATATAACCAACAAAACCTTTAGACACCTTCCCTTTCAACATCACCTACAGGCAAGTGAAGTCTCACCTGAGGCATCTAGAGGGGTTGCAAGAACCAAGTTTCTACACTGATGAGGGGAAGTGAGGCATCCAACATGTTCTTACTATGCATTGTTCATTCCTTCACTGTTTTCATGCTTTCCATGAATTAAAAGTTAATTAACATGCAACATACCTTGTGCACGAAATTACTTTACTTAATATTTGTTCATTCACTACTTACTTCATTGTGCGACATTATGACAACATATTTTAATGGAGCATTCATAATACTAATCTTGTATCAACCTTGTGCATTATCAATAACATATTACTAAAAATTCAACGGATTCATATTATCACATTCATCATAATCACAACACATAGATCATCACATCAAGACACAATTTTTAACACGGTTCACCCAAATATGGGCTACGTCCATAACAACTAGTTTCTTATTCATTCATTAATAATCTTTTTACAGTTGCGCACTACACTTACAAAAATATGAAACAATAAACCTTACTCAATCCTTCCTAGCTGTTTTGCTGCAGTGTATAACCTCTAAAAATCTTAGTCATTCTTTGAACTCTTAGCCAAATAGTCGAGCATAGACTAAACTCTCAATTCCCGAACAACCTCTACCCTAAAAACCCTTTACATATTTATACATAAGAAATAGGGCTAAGGCCGTTACAATGTGGTTATAAAGTGGACAAAATGTCCCAAAAATCCCAACATTTTGTAACCATTTTTCGCCTTTTATGCACTCTTCCGTCACATTTCCTTTCCTCGTGCTCCTTGACTCCTTAAAGTCCACTCCCATCGCGCACTCTTGTCCATCTTCCAACTGCCTTTTATTCTTTGACTTATTATGGCACATATCACAAAACTTAACCAAAACTTATCCAAAATGACTATCCAATAAGCCCCCAACACTCACCTGTGGTGCCACTCAGACCTTCTTCCAGTTTGCCATGAGTTTTTTGAATGTTTCCCTTGCTTTCGTGGCCTTCTCCTTGACCTTTGCCTCCTTTTGAAAAATTGTGTCAACTATCTCGAGAGTAATCCGAGCCTGCATCTTCTCGACACTTTCTTCAATTTTATTTTTAACTATACCTCAAGTGGTTTCTAAGTCCGTTATCACCCTATAAGCTTCTTCTCTTAACACTTCAATCTTTTGTGTGCAATCCTGCTACTCTACCCTTAACTGGTTCATTTCCAAATATATATTTTTGTTCTAATCCATTGTCGTTACCACCTTTGCTGGAAGTAATGTACCCATTACTTCTTTAAAATTTTGTGCCTTGTCCTATGCAACTTGTATCTTCTAGCTAATCTCTTGTAGCCATATACTGCGAAAATGTTTGGAACTCATATTTATGATGGCCTTCTTTCTTACAAGTTATACACTATAATTGTTCATGTTTTTATTTCCCCTTAGTAATGTCTTGCAACTGGATGTTCAATGTTGCTAGCTATTCCTAGACTTGTGCCATCCCTGCACTTCTTTCTCCTACGACATATGACTCTAGATTCATTGAAATTCCCAAAGCTTTTGGTTGCAATGTGACTTTCTGGTGTGTCAGAAGACAGTGAATGTGCGACAATAAACATGCAATAAACCATTCTCTATGTTGTTCATAAGGAATCTGGAATGTCAACCTACCCATCACATCGTTAAACCTCAGATCGAATCACCAAACTAAATCAGTTTGTACTTGCTCAATTTATTTCAACTCTGTGATATAATGTGACTCATATTTCAGCTTCTGAAATTGATTTAGTAAATCTTGTATAATTTCGACCAATGTTCTTGATTGTCCCACCGGTATAGTATTCTAGTATTTCATATACCATATCAATGCATGATTTCTAAATGTTGTTTCTAACTACACAATCTTTGCTGCCTCATCCTGGACATTCTTCATAGTCCATATCATGTCACATACAAACAGATGTTTCTATGGGTCTTTCGACCCCACTCCATGGAATTTAGGCATCCTTAATGTATCATCTATACCTGCCATTGTATTCTGCATAGTATTTACCTTCGATGATGCTGAAAAAATCTAGTTTGTTTTACTACTTCTACTATTCTGACTATCGTTCCGACTTCCTCCACTAACTACAATTTCTCTTGAAAAAGTTTTGGTTGCTGCTTCAATTCTCAGTGAAACACATGGGGTCATGGGTTCAACGTAGATTTTGATTTGAGATGTAATTACTTCTTCTTCTAGAATGTATTGAGAATAATGTTCTCTCTCTTTCCTTTTTCTATACGATGTGATATGGAACACTAAACAAGGGTCTATTTTCTTGAATTATTTGTGTTTTTCTTATCTCTTACCCACAATTTCCTTCTTAGTATACCTAAACCTTTTCCCACAACATAATACTCCAATCTCTCCTTCTAAATCAGTGTCTTCCTCTCTCGTCTATTGAAATATTGTAACTGCAAAGAGTATTCTATTTATTATTGAGTTATTATTCATATGATCAATCCCCTTTTTTGGATTGATCATGTCGGGCATTGTAATTGACCAAATCCCCTTTTGCGGATTTGTCAAACCCTAATTGTATTATGAAAATTAAGAAGTCACCCCCTAGGCCTAATTAAAGTGGTTTTAACCACTAAGAAGACAATTCGGCCCTACCCAGTGAAGAGACACCTTTCCAACACATGCCAGCTTGTATAAATAAAGGAAGCCAACGCCTCATTATCTCACTCACTCATTCGCTCATCAAGTGTGCAATTTTGGTAGCTGCAGTTGGGAGAAGAAGGAAGAGAGAGGCACATTGCTCAGTGTTGGATATTCTCTAGTGTTTTGGTTTATTGTCTTGGCATTGCATTTGCTATCTATATTAAGGAATTTTTTGTTGGGTTTTCTCCCCCATGAGGGTTTCCCAGGATAAATGTTGCGTATCTTGTGATTGTGTTTCTCTCAGTGATCTTACCTATGCTATTGTTATCTAGTAAATTGAAAAGAAACCTAATAATAGCTCAAAACTAAACATGGTATCATAGCTAAGATGATGAGAGCACCTTTCACTGGATAAGCAAAAAACATCATTGTTGCCATACAAGAAAATTAGGTTGTTGGCGAGGAATTTTTGCCTAAAAACCATCTAGAATAGTGTGCCTTACCCTAGTGAATCTTTTGGCATCTTGATCACACCTTTTCAATGGACAAAGCCTCCAGAAAGTCAAACCTTAGTTTTTGACTAGTACTAGAAAACCAGAAAAACCAGGAAATCAGAACCAGTACCAAAAGTACCAGTCCAAATTTCCACAAGCTCAGTTTCAAGGGGTAAAATTTGGATTTTCAAAAATATGACTGCACCAACTTACTCGCCTCATCTCATCGCATCTAGCTCCTGGATCAAAATTTCAATATTTGAAGTTTGAAAAATTAGGGTTTTCTCATAAAACCCTGAGTTACAGTTAAAGTACCAGTTGCAGTTACAACTGCAGTGAAAGATTTTGTAAACTGTTGGCCAACCTTAAATTTGAAACACCTCTGAAGTTTTGAAGGTTTGTTACCTATCACCACTGCTACCGGATGGTACCACCACCCACCGATACTATCATAGGTATGTACTTACATATGTTTCAACTATATTATTCTAAGGGGTACTTGCAGGAGAAAGAATCTCCTATCATAGATCCACAAGGATATTAGATCCAACATACTTAGAATACTAATGCACCCCAGGTTTGATTATCTTGAGATGCATCTATTTGTTATGACATTATTTTGACCTTATGAACTTCTAGGTGGTATGTTGAAATCATACTAACCATTGGTCAAAATTATCAAGGATGATTAAAGTTGAGTTTATAGAGCTTATTCTCTAACTTAGATTTATGTCAAGATAACATATTGTCTTAGTACATAAGACATGTTGAAGAAAGCACTTGTCATCTTGAGTGAAGGAGACTTGAAAGAAAAGCAACACACTCATTCTTGAGGAAAAAGATTTAGGTTCTAGGTTTGATTGATTAAGTTTATAAGGTTCAAAGTTGCACATGACAAGTTGATAACTTCACCTTTACAAGTAAACACTATAGTTGAGGTAGCAGTCTTTGAAAAGTATTATACTTGGTAACATGTGAGAATATTGAGATAAATGCTTAATGTAATCATTTACCAGATACAACTAACATATCCTCTAGGAAAAACTTATTATATTGGTTCCAGGTTACCTTGGATGAATGTTTGATCACAACACTAGAATAGTGTTGATCTCATTTCGTATTGTATTTCTTGCTTCTGATCTTTGTTTCAGACATGTCACAAGTGAAATCTCTAAAGGAGCTACTATGATGATTATTTGTGCTATTGTTTTATTTACTATTATCAAAAGAGTATTATTCTTGCTTGTTGTTTTGTTGACCTTGTTTCAGGTCACAGGTGATAACCCTGAGGAAGCTATAGTGAAGGTTCCATAAGGAAACATATTAGATGAGACATGAAGCAGACTATGTACATAACCATATACATTCATGTACCAAAGAATATGAAGAAGAAGCTATCTTTTGAAATCCAGAATATCTCATATGGAGATTGATTGTAAGGAGTAGAAGGCTCCAAAGATGACTAAACATTATAACAAGAACTCACATGAGGCTTGTTCAAAGGATAATGAAGCCACCTTGATAGGAAGAAGAATTCACTTGAAGTTTGACTCATATTTTCATATTTAGACTTGGTATTCAACACCAAGTATACCCATAAGAGATGATGAAGTCCTTGTAGACTCAGAAGAAATTGAGAGTAAGCCCGATCTCAGAAAGGATGAGATGAAGAAACGACTTCCAGGACTGGGAGACAGATGCCATGAGAAGACTATATCGTAGCTTCATAAACTTCTAGGAGATATGAAATCTCCTGGGAAGATTCCCTTGCTTCAGTGACATAGAAGGAAGCCAATCAAAAAGACTAGAATATGGATTTTTCCATGAGACTAGAAGAGAAGTCAATATTAACTTCCAATATTGATCTAACAGATCAAATATGTTTCAAATGTACACATATTGATGAGTGTCTAAAGGATTCTCCCAGCAAGAGGGAGAAGAATATGATGAGACACTTACTCCAATAATTGAAGAAATAGTTCCAGTATTCATGATGATAACTATAACAACCATGATTCATATATAGTATGAGATGAAAGGGGAGAAATCCCCATATTTAAAATTGAGTGGCAATTGGTGCAATACATTAGTTGGGTCATGGAGACATGAATACAATAAAAGATAGAGTTACCTCCATGAAAGAAGAAGAGATACATTCAGTATCAGTTACTGAGCCACTCTTAATTTTAGATGAAGTTGTTGCCATGATGGAGTAGAGGGTTTACTCTCTGATTTGAATAGTGAATGGAGCAACCATTCTCAGCTTCAGAGTAGCTATAGGTGTAGAGTCCCAGTTCCAAAAGGAATAGTTGCAGAAATAGGAGAGGAAATACTCTCAGGAAATGAGATAAATAGTTCTTTGCAGAGAGCACATAGAGCTAGCAAATGATTTTGTAGATTGAGTTGCAGCTGAGCAAGTGTACCAGATTGGTACAATGTAATGAGAAAAATTGGTTTGTAGTTTAAGATAGAATAACTCAAGTCTGTAGGTTGAAGAAGGCTTTGTACAGGTTGAAGAAAGCTCCTAGAGATTGATATGGCAGAATTGACAATTTCCCGACGAGCTTGGGCTTTACCAACAGTAAAGTTGATTCTAACCTTTACCTCAAGGTTATGAATGATGAGCCAGTGATGTTGCTACTATATGTAGATGATGTATTATTGACAAGATGAAGAAAATATCATCACATGTTGCATAAGAATTTCACTAGAGATTTTGATGAAATACCTAATGCATTATTACTTAGGTCTCAAAGTTTGGTAGATCCCAGAGAAGATCTTCCTTAACCAAGGGAAGTATGCAGTTGAAATATTGAAGAGGTTTGATATGTTGGAGTGTAAATACATGAACACACCCATTTAAACAAAGTTGAAGGTCTTGGTTGATACTTCGTCAGAATTGGTTGATGCTACGTTGTACAGTCAGATTATTGGTTCGGTAATGTATCTGATAGACAACAAGCCACATATATGTTTTTCCTTATGTTAGTATCTGGTAGAACCCAAACGTGTTCACCTTGATGATTCAAAACATGTGATGATATACCTTAAGGGTACATTGGGTTTTGGTCTTTGTTATACTAGAGATCATGACTTCATACTAAGTGGTTATACCGATTCATATTGGGTTGGAACTGTCTTTGACAGAAAGAGCACCTCAAGATGTTGTTTCAGTCTGGGGCCAACCATGATCTCATGGCAGAGTAGGAAGCAATCAAGTATTTCTCTTAGCATGTCAAAAGCAGAATATATTGCAACTTGTTCTGCCAGTGGTGAATCCATATGGTTTCAGATGTTGTTGACAAATCTATTTGATCTGGAGATGGAAGCCATCGTGATCCTATGTGATAACCATAGTTGTATAAAGATGATGTATTCCATGATGAGTCGAAGCACATAGAGATCCGGTATCACTTCATTCATGATATGGTGCAGAGAGGAGTCATAAAGATCCATTATGTTGGAACAAATGAATAGGTTTCTGATGTGTTGACTAAGCCTCTATCTCGTGTAAAGTTTAAGCAATTTTGAGACAAGCTTGGTGTAGTTCGAAAGGACCTCCCTCGAAAGGAGGAGTAGTGTTGATGCCAGCCTAGTGCTAAATATTTCCAGCTTCGTGCTGATGTTGTTGTGGTGCCAGCCTAATGCTAAAGATTTCTAGCTTCGTGTTGATTTTGTTGAGATTTCTAGCTTCATGTTGATGTTGTTGTGATGCCAACCTAGTGCTGAATATTTCTAGCTTCATGCTGATGTTGTTGTGATGTCAGCCTAGTGTTGAATATTTCTAGCTTCGCGTTGATGTTGTTGAGATGCCAGCCTCGTACTGCACATTTCAAGCTTCGTGTTGATGTTGTTGTGATGCCAGCTTCGTGCTGATGTTGTTGAGATGCCAACTTCATGCTAAAGATTTCCAGCATAGTGCTCATGTTGATGATTCTCCAACCTTCCTATTGTGATGTTGTATCGACCTTGTTTTTTTATTGATGATGATTATGTATTAGCGTTATACTAATCCATGTTGATGCAGATGATGATGATGATTCCATTCTAGCTCCTTGCTATGGATGATGATATTGATGATGAGAAAAAATTCCGATGATTTATAGATATGCCATTCAATGTTCCAAATGTCGTTGATTTTACCGCCTTCTCTCTCTCCTGATGATGTTGTATAATACCCTTCTTGTTAAAGGGGAGTGTTGAAATATTGTAACTGCAAATAGTATTATATTTATTATTGAGTTATTGTTCATCTGATCAACACCCTTTTGTGGATTGATCATGTTGGGAATTGTAATTGACCAAATACCCCTTTGCGAATTGGTCAACCCTAATTGTATTATGAAAATTAAGAATTCGAACCCCAGGCCTAATTAAAGTGGTTTTAACCACTAAGAAGACAAGTTAGCCTTGCCCAGTGAAACGACACCTTTCCAACACCTTCCAACTTGTATAAATAAAGGAAGTCGACACCTCATTATCTCACTCACTCATTCACTCATCAAGTGCACAAGTTTGGTAGATGCAATTGGGAGAAGAAGGAAGAGAGAGGCACATTGCTCAGTGTTGGATATTCTCTAGTGTTTTGGTTTATTGTCTTGGCATTGTATTGGATATCTATATTAAGGAATTTTTTGCTGGGTTTTCTCCCCCATGAGGGTTTCCCAAGATAAATGTTGTGTATCTTGTGATTGTGTTTCTCTTAGTGATCCTACCTATGCTATTGTTATATAGTAAATTGAAAATAAAACTAATAATAGCTCAAAACCTAACATCGTCATCCTCATCCCATATGTTCCTTCATATATTCTCATACCATCCTCTCATCATCCCCTAGTCCCCCTATGTGTGTGGAGGTTCTTAGAAATCAGATTCCATTTTCATAACATTTTTTTCGCACAAAAAAATCTTTATCCAGGTAGACAATGTGTTTAAAAATATTCCACGCGGACCCTTGAAAAACTCTCTTTCCGTGACACTATATGATTGGGTACAATCTATTGCAAACTCTCTAATGTAACCTCCCATTATACTATTCAACCAAAAATAAATTGTGTGAGAAACCTTATTACTTACCATATTCAATTGTCTGATTAGTTCATGAGTCCAGTTTATCAGAGCTCAAATCAATATATTCCAACATTCTCAACTAGATTCTCTAACTATTCAGTCAAAATTATCAGAAATTCACCAAAAAAAATTTCATGTAGATACATGAATACATACCTTTGCAACCACTGTTCATCACTGAGTCATGGGTTCCTAGTTTTTTCTCTGGAAATTTCTCACTGCTTCCTCTCTAGCCATTCTGTGATCTCTTGCTTATTTGGCCTCCAAAACATTCCCCTCAGTTATACATCCTAGTCCTGACAACAAAACCATTTGTTGGCATGCAGTGGGCAGACCCTAGGTTCAAAGATAGATAACCAGAAAAACCTTTAGACACTGGCCCTTTCGGCATCACCTGTAAGCAAGTGAAGTCTCACCCGAGGAATCTAGAGGGGATGCAAGAACCAAGTTTCTGCAGTGATGAAGGGAGGTAAGGCATCCAACATGTTCTTACTATGCATTGTTCATTCCTTCATTGTGTGCACGATTTTCATTACTTAAAGGTTACTTAACATGAAACATACCCTATGTGCGGCATTACTTTACTTAACCTTTGTTCATTCACTACTTAATCTAGTGTGCGATATTATGACAACATATGTTAATGACACATTCATAATACTAATTAGGTATCATCCTTGCGCACTATCCATAACATATTACTAAACATTCAACATATTCATAATATAAAATTCATCAAAACTACAACACATAGAGAATCACATCAAGACACAAGTTTTAACGTGGTTCACCCCAATTTGTGCTACATCCAAAACAACTGGCTTCTTATTCATTCATTCATATTCTTTTTACAGTTGCGCACTACACTTACAAAAATATGCAATGGTAAACCTTACTCAAACCTGCCTAGACATTCTACTGGAGTGCGAGCTTACCTTCAAAAACCTCACTCATTCTTCAAACTCTTAGCCAAATAGTCGAGTATAGATTGAACTCTCAATTCCTGAACAAATTCTACCCAAAAAAACATTTTTTCGTATTTATACATAAGAAATAGGGTTAATCCCATTACAATGTGGTTATAAAGTGGACAAAATGTCCCAAAAATCCCAATTGTTTATAACCATTTTCTTCCTTTTACATGTCATTCTGTCACATTTTGTTTCCTCGTGCACCTTGATTCCTTAAATTCCGATCCTTGAATTCTTTGACTCATTATGGCGCAGATCCCAAAAATTAACCAAAACTTATCCAAAAATCCTATCCAACAAAAATTCAGTGCATTAGAATCCTTGATAAATGAATGGTACAACTCGAGGGACTATGAAAAGTGAAGGGTCTACATTCCTTGGGTTGTGCAGGTTGTGGGGAAGAGAGAGATAGTGGAATTGAAATGTTCTAGGAGTAGAACCTGGGTTTGGGGCTAATGTGTGTGGAGAGTAGATAGCTAGAGGAATGGATCTCCTTGTAGACTCATATCCTCATCTCGGGGGTGGGATGTTGTTGAGATTTGGAAGTATGAGGTAGTGAATTTGAGGAAGCGAAGGATAAAAGTCTCATAGCCACAAATGGGAGAAGGGTTATCTGAAAACCCTAATCGAGTAGGCCCTTGCAGGTCAAATATAAGGTGTCCAATGAGCCCCCCATGGGTTGCACAACACTAATCAAGTGAGGCACCGCTAGTTGCCCAATTTTATCCAACGAGGATGAAGGAAAGGTTGATGATGATGCTATCTTCTTGATGTAGAAGTTGAGGAAGGTTTATTGGTCTATGATCTTATGCACCAGGTTTTTACATGATTAAATGTATTACTTTATATGTGTGTTGAGGGTTATATATTCATGTTATGGTATATTCTTGAGGCATATCAAGGAGAGTCTTTGGAACATGGCTAAAGACATATGCTGGTGATTTTGGGCATATGATTTGAGGTATATATTTGGTACATGGTTTATGGTTTACTGTGGATGTTATGGCACATGCTTGGTACATGGTTTGAGGAATATCTTGGCGATGTTGGGCATATGTTTTGAGAGATGGTCTTGGTGATCTTTGCATATGGTTTATATAAATGGATCTAGTTTTGATGATGGTGATGTATCAATGAAAATAACAATGATAGATTGGTGATGATGTATCAATATCAGTGATAGTGACAATGGCAATGAAAAATTAAGTCTCCATTTATATTACATGGAGGAAGGAAGTAGCAAGTAAAGGGGATGTTGGTCCTTGATAAAGTTTTTGGGATAACCTTGGTCATTTTGACCTATTTTGGAACTGTGATAGCTAGTCAAAGAAAGACCTCCAAGTGAAGCATATCTGATCCAGGTGGATATCGGTGGCCACCCACCTTCTCCAACTGGCCCAAAACATGTTTCTGACAATTTTGGTAATTTACTATTTTTAGCAGTTTTTAACTTCCGGGGCCATTT
>JZKD02S2107999.1:292996-318650 GCA_000966675.3 Picea glauca
TTTATGGTTGCATCTCTGATATATTTCTGTTATATTACTGGATATACGCAATATCTCTGTGCATTTCTTTATTATATCTCCGCTCTCATTTCGTGCCAAAAATAATCCGGATCAATCTCGGTCCACTTTTGGACCCTATTAGGGTTTTTGGGTTAATGTAATGGGAAAGGGATGTCAACCCATGGGTTTACGCACGCTTAGGCCCACTTTTGTATGTATAAATAGATGTCTAGGTGATGTAAGTAGACGACGATAGTGCATCTATGTGATGTATGGCAGACAAATTAGTGCTAATAATTAGATCTATGTGATAGGATGTGGATTGTAAATGCTCTGTGCATGATCATAAGAAGCTTGCAGAGCTAAGTGCAAGTTGTTGTAAGAGGCTTTGTGCTGAAGTGCAAGGAAGAAGGATCTAGCGAGTTGGACAAATCTTCTGTCCTCTACGAGGAAGGTTTTTTGTGCTCTGTGCTATAACTGACGATTGAAGATACTAATAAAGAAGAAGAGTCGGTGGAGGTAGCCCCAGGGTTGGGGTGAACCACATAAATCTGTGTGTAACGCTTTGTGCTTTGATTCATTGTGTTTATCTTTGCTTATGCTATGTGTTTATGATATATTCACTTATGCTTTGTGCTTCTTAGATATATATGACTATTATATCTGACATGTATGCAAGTGCTTAGTGCTGATCTGTAGGATCTGATGTGTTTACTATTGCTAAGTGCTGAAATAATGTAGACCTAAGTGAATATTGTGATGCTCTGTGCTGTCTGCGAAGTAGAGTAAGGGTTGGATATTAATGGTTGATTGATGCTAAGTGTGTTGTAAGTAGTATAATCATATATCTATGTCCCAGCTAAGGTTGTAGACATCTGATTCCTGCAACCACCCCTGCCTCTACCTCGGGTGAGACTTCATCTGCTTTGCAGGTGTTGCCGAAAGGGCTGGTAGTTAGGTTTTTGTTGGTTCTCTCTTGAGCATTGAACCCTGGGTCTGCCCCTGTGACAACAAATGGTTTTGTTGTCGGGACCTGAAACTGTGATTGCTGGGAACTAGAGAAGAAGAAGCTTTGTGAAAAATAAGCTCTGTGCATAGATCTGTGCCCTAGTGTGCATCATTCTACTTAACCTTGGAAGCCCTATGCAAGAAAAGAGATCAGATCTATGAGAAAAGAGATCAGGTCTGTGAGAAAAGAGATTAGATCTGCGAGAAAATAGATCAGATCTGCGAGAAAAGAGGTCAGATCTGCAAGAAAGAGGTAAATTCTGTAAGTTTTGTGCTCTGATAAAGGTAAGAATAGTTAAAAGTTTTAGATCTGAAAGCTTTGTTCTCTGTAGAAGTAAAATAGTGATTTTTTTTGTTTCTAGAGTATGGATCTAGGTATGTTTGATAGATTTTGTCCTAACTTGAAAACTAGGGAATTAATAGATGAAATAAAGTTTGACATGAATAGATCTGATAAGAATAATGATAGATATGTTATACCTATGCATAGAAAGAATGTTTTGACTAACAAATGGATGCAGGACCCTAGAAAGAATTTTTTGTAGACTAACTACCATGATCCTAATGTGCATTACAGAAGAGGTTGGGGATCATTTGAAAGAAAGAGGAGATTGACCCTATGTTATAGTTGCAGAAGACCATGACATCTAGCTAAGGAATGTCCTGGTGGAAGATCTAGTTGTCTCTGTTGCAAAGCTTTGGAACATGAAGTATTGGACTTCCCCAGAGAAAGAAGAGCCTCAAAAAGAATCAGAGAAAGTATTAATCTAGATGAAAGAAACCCTGACTGAACACCGACATGTCAGATTAGCGAATATCTTTAGAGAAAAAGAATGCACCGAAGTAAGTATAGGGGAATTCGACATTGATTGTGTTCTAGATGAGGAAACACAGATGAATATCATGACAAAGAGAACATGGGAAGCTATAGGAAAGCCTGTCATGATCCCTTCATTAGGAGGAATAGGTTTCTTTAGAGGAAAATTGGTAAACCTATGTGGAAGGCTCACTCAGATATCTATGCATGCTCATGGAACTTCGACTGAAGAAGATCTTGATATTATTAAATTTATTGGGGACAACGCCCTGTTTACTATGTTACTTGGAAGACCTTGGATTGACAGAGATCAAGTTCGGTAGGAAGAAGAAGCAAAAGTTTTGGAGAAGAAGAAACAAGAATTAAAATATTTTCTGACCAAGAAGATTACACAGTTGATTGAGGAACAAAAGAAGCCCCTTGACACTAGAGACCCCAATGTCAAAGCTAAAAGAATGTCAGAAAGATCATGGATGACCAAAGCACTTGTCCCAGAGAAAGAAGAATTATTACCCCAGAGAGAATTTCAACAATGCTCAATGACTATGCTAAAAGAAGATAGAAATCAGAATGGAGAAAGACAGACCGAGTTGAAGATTATGAGGAAGAAGGCTAGAAAGTTAAGTAAAAAGAGGGCGAAGATTGAAAAGTTACAAGAGACCCCAGATGGAACATCACAGAAAGAAAACTTGCAGAATGGGAGCTTCACCAAGATATCAGGACCAAGACCTATGGCACTTCGTCGACACGAATCAATATAGCCGTTGAACCGATATACCCTTTTGAATTCTACCCGAAATGGACATAAAAGCATTAAAGGAGTGATAATCACCAGAAGTTGCAGTCCTACTACAAGTTGACAGAGGAAGACTTAGAAGAGATTACAAAGGAGTGGTCAGCAGACCTTCTCATTCCAGTGAACCCCACCAAGATGTCTGATGTTGATAACCCAGAGACTGTACTGGACACACCGGGACGAAGCAAAATGAAGAATCCTGAAGAGGTTCACAAAGTAGACAGTACATCTGTAAGGACTGCCTCTATCACACTAGTTGAAGGAGGTGATGGCGAAGAAGTAGAAGGTGCAGAGATCGAACGACAGAAAGGTGAAGTACCACCACCTAGGGATGAAGAAGACTCATCAAAGAAAAGGAAGGTCTCACCTCTAAAAGTGTCCTCCCAAAAGAAACCTAGGACCCTTGTAACCAAGATGCGAAATGCCCTCACATTGGATGACTTTGATTTCATCATTGTAGCGGTGAATGATGTATCGAAGGAGATAGTAGAGAAGTAGGAGGTGAAGGAGGAACAAATGTATAACCGTATAGAGATCTAACTCCAAGGAGTTAAACAGGCACTCTAGTCCAGTTGCAAAGTACACACTACGCCTTTAACAAAAGGGACAATAGAACCAGAAGACGAACCAGCCTGACTTCACTAGATTTTTGACATGGTCAAAGCTCGCCTTAGACGAGATCAAGAGGAAACAACAAAAGACACCCAGGCTTTGGCACAAGCACAAGAAGACCTGTTAGAACAACACAGTAATGCAAAACAAGAGAAGTTCTCTATGCAGGAGAAATTTGATGAAGAGAAAGAAGAGCTACAACAAATCAAGGAACAATTGCTCGCAGAGCAGCTTGAGATCAAGGAAATAGTGAATAGAGCACTTTGCTCTGCGACCATTATCGAAGTACCGAATGAAGAGAGAGTTCCACAGAAGGTGGCCCATCTTGAAGATGTTATACAGAAGCTGCAGCAACGCATTGCCAACCTAGAACTCTGTGTTGTGCCCGAGACCCCTCAGGAGATAAGATACTAGCGCGAAGCAACTTCTTGGATCACAGTTGACCGATTGAAATATATTTCCTCAGAGTGCAAGCATCTCAGTAGCCAGAGTGCCCAAATCTATGAGAACCTTACAGAGAATCCATAGTTACAGGCGCTGGAGTCACAGCTCCAGAAAGAAAAGAAGCATGCAGATACATTACAGGCACAACTGAAGACTCTGTCTATAGTGGATAGAATAAAATGATCTCGTGAACAATGCAAAACTCAACAATAAATACACATGATCTAGAGCAACGTGATGGAAGTCACTCAGCGCATCCAACTGGTGAAAGACAAGGAATGCATATTATTTACTGAGATCAAAAGCCAGGGAGCAGAACTTAAGCAAGTCGTCATCACTGCAGAACAACACCTGGAAGGACCAGTAAATGAGACAGTGATCCTGGAATTCACCTAGCAGAAGGCCACAACAAAATAGCAAGTTGAAGCAGGTCGCGCAAGGCTCAAGGCCTTCGAAGAAGAATTTCACCTACCAGAGTGACTTGGGATGAGTCACATGTGAGTGTTGGGGGCCTGTTCACCCTTGAACAAGTTTTTGGGATAACCTTGGTCATTTTGACCTATTTTGGAGCTGCGACAGCTAGTCAAAGAAGGACCGCCAAGAGAAGCATCTCAATCCACTTTTGGGCCCTATTAGGGTTTTTGGGATAATGTAATGGCAAAGGGATGTCGGCCCATGGGTTTACCCACGCTTAGGCCCACTTTTGTATGTATAACTAGATGTCTAGGCGAAGTAAGTAGACAATGGTAGTGCATCTATGTGATGTATGGAAGATTACTTAGTGCTAATAATTAGATATGTGTTATCAGATGTGGATTGTAAATGCTTTGTGCATGATCATAGGAAGCTTGCAAAGCTAAGTGCAAGTTGTTGTAAGAGGCTTTGTGCTGAAGTGCAAGGAAGAAGGATCTAGCGAGCTGCGCCGATCTTCTATCCTCTGCGATGAAGGATTTTTGTGCTTTGTGTTGTAACTGATGATTGAAGATACTAATAAAGAAGAAGAGTTGGTGGACATATCCCCAGGGTGAGGGTGAACCACGTAAATCTATGTGTAACGCTCTATGATTTGATTCATTGTGTTTATCTTTGCTTATGCCATGTGTTTCTGATATATTCACTTATGCTTTGTGCTTATTAGATATATATGACTGTTAGATTTGACATGTATGCGATTGCTTAGTGCTGATCTGCAGGATCTGATGTGTTTACTGTTACTAAGTGCTGAAATACTGTAGACTTAAGTGAATATTGAGATGCTTTGTGCTGTCTGCGAAGTAGAGTAAGGGTTGGATATTAATGGTTGATTGATTATAAGTGCATTGTAAGTAGTATAATCACATATTTGTGTCCCAGCTAAGGTTGTAGACATATGAGTCCTTCAACCACCCCTGCCTCTACCTCGGGTGAGACTTCATTTGCTTCGCAGGTGTTGCCGAAAGGGCCAGTAGTTAGGGTTTTTTTGGTGCGCTCTTGAGCGTTGAACCCTGGGTCTGCCCCTGTTCCAATAGAGGGTTGGATCCTCCTTCCTGTTGATATTTTGATGTAACTACATAAGATATTATTTTATGTCTGTATTGGTAAAACTTCGAGAATTTTATTGTAATCTTATTGTATAAATCAGCTCAAAAGAAATTATTATTTTATTGTTATCCTTATTGTAAAAGTCAAAATGGCCCCTCTTAGGGTTGCGTCTTTTAGGGAGTCAAGTTATGTGGATAAATAGAGGTCAATTTCCTCTCTTTTTTATATACAGACAACTCACCTTCTTTTGTGTATTTGGAGCATAGAAAAGGAGGTCTAATGCAAGAGGTCTTGGTTTCTGGGTCTTTGGTATCTTGGACTTGGACTATTTGTGGATATCTATAATGTGACATTGTACTGGTTGAAGGAATCTATACTAAAGAATTGGTTGTTGGGTTTTATCCCGTAGGATTGTTTCCTAGGATATATCTTGTGTTTTGTGATTGTTTATCTTTCAATGATCCTATTACATGCAATTGTTAATGAATGTTAAAGAAGATAACTGTAACTTCTAAAATTATAACATGGTATCAGAGCAAGCCTGAATAGAAGCCAGTTCGTAGATATATAATACAAAAGGATCCATTTTTATTGATACGAGTGGTTTCCCGAAAATATAAGACCACCAACAAGTGTGACCTAGTGGAGCACATATTTTCTCTAGATCAGATCTTCAAAATCTAGAATTTGTGATTTAGGGGTAGGATGACTACCAGAACCAAGATTGATGAGAAGAAGAAGGGAGTTGACAACTTCAGAGCCTGGAGGTACAAAGAATCCCTCCTCCTATAAGAACATCATCTAGAGAAGTTCACTAAAGAAGAGGTTTCATAACCAGAGGGAGATGAGGCTAAAACAAAGCACAATAAGGATATGGTCAAAGAAAAGATGATTATTGCAAACTACATTAAGGACCATATTTTTCATCACATATCTTCATTATCCTCTCCAAAAGAAATGATGGATGCCTTAACCCGACTGTTTGAAGGAAACACCATCAACTAAATAATGACCTTGAGAACTCAGTTAAAGAACGTGAGGGTGTAAAATTTAGAAACCATCCACTCTTACTTCTCACGAGTGAACCAGATCAAGGAGAAAATAGAATCCATTGGTGATACGGTGAATGGAGAAGAAATGGTGATGACCACCTTGAATGGATTCCCAAGGTAATGGGATGCATTTATTCAAGGGATATGCTCAAGAAGGAAGCTACCCAAGTTCAATATGTTAGATTATTGAGAGGGGGGGTGAATCAATAATAAATAAATCTAATCCTTTTTAATCACAATATGAAAGTGTTATTTATCTTTGTGATCAATACAACATTATCATCCAATAAGTGTAGAGTAAATAAACTATGAAAAAATGAACATTCATACACATACACAATACACCAATATTTTTACGTGGAAACCCAATGTGGGAGAAAACCATAGAATGTTTTTTCTTATATGTCTTTAAGAATTACATTCACTGGAAGCACCAACTTCCTTTGTTCTCCAACTGCAACTGGAAGGAGGATTTGACCCCCTATATTTTCAGGTTACAACCTGAGGGAAGCTACAACTCCCCAATTCTCTAGCTACAACAAGAAGGATCCTACAACCCCCTATGTTCTCCGACTACAATCAGAGGGTGGCTAGAACCACCTATCCTTTCCCTATCCTGTCGCCCTAAAATATAAGTGTCAAATGAAGAAACCACTTCCACACTATCACTGTGAGATATACCACTTTAAACCTGTACCAATGACCTGTAGCCAACATATATCACTGCCCTATAATCAACCTATACCTAAACTGATCCTATACCAACCAAAAAAAACAGATACACGACCTGTCTATTCTACAACACGTGTATGTATGAGCCCTATCTATATTGCATCTCACGTATTTACACAACCTATCTGTTATGTAGCCTACGTATGCATTCTTAAAACTAGGTTTTTCTCTCTTCTGAAAAATTATGACCCTCTACAGCTTCTTTCACATCAACCTGCAACCTGTCACTATGTTAATACTGTAACTGTGCCATGTGCATACATCCTCATACATATCCTTTACCCAAAGAATCTATATCTCTCTCTACTCCTGTGCCATATAAGTGTATGTAATCATGAACAAGTATAATAACCCTCACATGAACTAGACTTTAAACCCTTTTTGATATTCAACCTCTTAATACATAAACCACTTCACAAATACAATATCTCAACCATGTATCACAAGAACCCTTAACCATATGCCAAGAAATACAAGATGTGACTCAACACTAAGAAGATATATCAATGATAAATATTGATTATACCAACACTATATTTATGAAGATATAACTTATACAGAAGGTCCCATGCAACCACTAATCTCTCTAGGGAAAATCGTCAAACCTCCATAAGCATTTATCATGTATACAAAAAAATCCAACTACTCATAGAAATAAGACATACCTTTTGAACTAGTAAATAGATCTGATGTACATGATCACTGTAGACCTTCTTGGGAGCTTGATTTCAGACTCTAGAGACCCAAAATATTCATCTTCTCAATTTTATATGGATTTTCTTTCATGTACGTGCCCTAATATGCTGCTAGCTTGTCTACATATGCTCCCTGCTACACTGCAACCCTCGTACACCTAAAAAACTAGGTGTTTTTCAGTATTTTCTATAACTCTGAAACTTTCTCCTTCAAGTCTTCATTCTACCTCATACTTGTGCAACTTCAGATATATCAATGAGTAGATGCAATAAACCTTACACAATAATAAATATTCAATGTAATCAATAGGTGCTAATAGGAGATCCTTTCTCTCTTATTTATACTTCCATGTAGCTTTCTCAAGGGGTTAGCTTCTAACCAACTTAACTTAACTTCCTTCTTTTAGGGATAACTCACTTCTAACCCACTTTTCTACAAATAGTAAATTCTCCACTTCTAGTTGCTACTAATTTATTTTTAATTATTTTCTTATTGCAACAACTTAACCAATGATCAACTCCTATTTTAACTCACTTCACTAGTCAACTTCTTCTAGGAGCTTCTAGAATAATTTCAACTTATTTGACCTTCTAGATAACTCATGAGGGTTCTCCAACTTCACAAGGTCATAAATCTCTAACCGTGAGGAGTTAGGTGGCATTCCACATATCACCAAAAATGGAATGACATGTACTATCCATTTAGAATAGCCTTACCTACAAATATATTAAACTTTATAACAATATACATCAATCAAACTTAAGTCCCTTAACCATACTATTGGGGCTACCCAAATTTGCTATCTGACTTACTTCAAGGGTTGACATCAATGAAAACCAACCCAATTAATAAACAATATCCCCCTTTGGCATTGATGGCAACAATCTGATGAAAATATGAAGTAATATATCTTATGCTCCCCTTGTGACCATCTCTCCCCTTGGAAACATGCCTCCGTGCTCTCTTTCCAAGAATATAAGTATCTGACCTGCATCTGGAGAATCTCTCCCCATTTGACATCAATGGAAAAGGTAACTTCCTGTCTAGGGATGTTTCCCCTAATTGAATTGTCCTTGGGGTTGCTTCCCCTGACTGAACTCTTCCCAAACCTGTTCCCCCAACTTGAATTGTCCTCTATATGGTCATTCCTTGTGTAAATCTAAGACATATAAGATATGAATTCGAAAGCATTCATTTGGGAGTATAAATTAATCTGAGTCTTTGGTGAAGATACTCAAAGGATTCTCTTGGAAGCAGTTTTGTGAATATTTCTACAACCTATTCCTTTGTCCCCACATATTAACTTCTGATGTTCTTCTCTGCAACATGTTCATGTAGAAAGTGATACTTGATTGGAATGTGATTCATCTTGGAGTGCATCACTGGATTCTTTGAGATACTGATAACGCTTGTATTATCACAATATATAGGAATTGGATCATCACACTCAACATGTATATCTGTCAAAGTTTATTTCATCCACAGAACATGTGTACAACATGGTGTTGCTGCAATATACTCTGCTTCAACTGTAGACAATGATACTGATGATTGTTTCTTGCTTAGCCAAGATAATAAACAGTCACCCAAGTAGAATTATGCTCCACTGGTGCTTCATCGGTCATCATTGCAACCTTCCCAATCTACATATGTGTAGGCAATAAGTGATAGATCCTTTCCTTTTGGATACCATAATCCAAATTCTTATGTGCCCTTGAGATATCTGAAAATCCTCTTCACTGCTAAGACATGTGATTCCTTTGGTGTTGCTTGAAATTGTGCCACTTGTCCAACTGCTTGCATTACATCTGGTATAGATGTTGTCACATATAGTAAGATGCCTATCATTGACCTGTACTTCCTCTGGTATATAGACTTTGAAGCATCATCTTTTATCAACTTGAAACTGGTTTTCATAGGAGTGTTAATGGGTTTGCAATCTTCCATTTTGAACCTCTTTAACATTTCTCTAATATACTTAATTTGAGAAATAAAAATTCCTTGGTTGCTTTGACATATCTGAAGACCCAGAAAGAAGGATAGTTATCCAAGTAATGACATTTCAAATTCATTCTGCATATCCTTTGCAAATGTCTGGCTTAACTTGTCATCATCACTTCCAAAAATAATATCATCAACATAAACCTCAATTAATAAAATACTATCTTGAGTTATCTTGATGTAGAGGTTGATGTCTGCACTTCCTTTTCTGAACCCTGTCTACTGTAGATATCTATCCATTCTAGAGTACCATGCTCTGGGAGCCTGTTTTAGACCATAAAAGGCCTTCTTCAACCCACACATATAATCTTCGTTCTCTGACATCTGAAATCCTTTTGGTTGTTCAATGTAGACTTACTCTTCAAGTTCCCCATTCATAAAGTCTGATTTCACGTCCTGATACACTTTAATATTCTTGGAGCATGGATAAGCTAAGATCAATCAGATTTCCTCCATTCTGGAAACTGGGGAAAATGTCTCTTCAAAGTCGACCCCTTCAACCTGTGCGTATCCTTTACATACCAATCTATCTTTTTTCCATGTAACCTGTCCATATTCATTCAATTTATTTCTGAAAACCCACTTTGTGCCAATCACATTCTTGTACCTTGGTCTTGGAACCAATTCCCAAGTTTCATTCTTCTCTATTTGATCCAATTCTTCATTCATTTCCTTTTTCTAGAATTCATCCTTGTTGGCCTATTCAAAACTGTTTGGTTCAATCGTAGATAAGAGTGCTAGGTGCAGTTGTTCTCGTGAATGAATTCTTCTTCTAGTCTCAACTCCTACATCCTTGTTTCCGATAATATGATCTGAAGGACAATTCTTCTGTACTCATTTTATAGGTGTGTTTGGAGGTAATTGTTGAAGTTTTTCTTCTACTTCTGTCTGATCTTCTTCATCTTCCCCTTATACTTCTTCTTCATCATTTCTTTCTTCTTCATAAACTTGTTCCACTTATTCATTTTCTTCTTCCTTTAATTTTCATCCACCTATTTCATCAACTGTTACATTGATGATTTTCACAAATTTGTTGAGTCTTACATTGTAACACTTGTATGATTTCCTTGTACTTGAGTAACTGACGAATACACCTTTGTCCACACGAGAGTCAAACTTTCCCATTCTACCATATTTTATTTTGTTGTAGCATTTGCTTCCGAACACTCTGAAGTGCTTCACATTTTCTGGTCTTCCTTTCCATAGCTCGTATGGAGTTTTGTCACTATTGTTTCTGAGCATTACTCTGTTTTGAATGTGAACTGTTGTATGCACTACATGTGTCCAAAAAAAATCTGTCAATTTAGAATCCATTAACATTGTTCGATCCATTTCCTGTATTGTCTTGTTCTTTCTTTCAATGACTCCATTCTGTTGAGGTGTCCTAGCAATATAGAATTGCCTTTTTATTCCATGCTTGTTGTAGAAATCCACAAATTTCTTTGAAGTAAACTCTCCTCCATTATCAGATCTCAAAGATTTGATTTTTGAATCCATTTCATTTTCAACAATTTCCTTGTAAACCTTGAAGTTTTCAAATTATTCTGATTTATTCATGAGAAAGCAAGCTGCATTCATTCTTGTATAATTATCAACTAATAACATAAAGTATTTCTCACCTTTTAAAACCTTTGTTCTAGTTGTTCCAACTATATAAGTATGCACAATTTCCAATGGTATTTTCGTTGAGTATTCATTTGATTTGAACTTGGTACTTGCTTTCTTTCCTCATTGACAATGCTTGCATAATGTGTTGGTTGGTTTCATGATCTGGGGAATTTCTCTGATTGCTTCCTTTTTGTTGAATTTGATGAGGTTATCAAAGTTTATGTGACCCATTCTTCTGTACCATATCCAACCTTCATCCTCCTTTCCTAGACAACACTTTTCATTTCCAATTTCACTTAATACATATATGTTGCTTGAAGTTCTTGTAGTTGTTGTAATCAATTTGCCTGAACCTGCTTTTCTTATCTCGCACTTCTGTGAATCGAACGTAAGTTTATGACCTTGGTCACACATTTGAATTACACTTATAATATTATGTTTCATATCTTCCACTAGTAGAACATTTTTTGCCTTGGTATTCTTGTTTCCAATTATGATTGTGCGTTTTCCAGTGATTATATCTAAGTCATTATTTCCAAAAGAGACTGATCCATCTCTTTCTTTTCTTAATGTAAGAAACCTGGCTTCATCACCTGTCATATGTTTTGAACAATCGATGTCAACATACCAACCATGTTTCTTGTTTTTAGCCTGTAGAGCAAGTGTGAACTCTCATTGTTAAACCGATCCTGCTTTCTTATCCATATTCTCTGCTGCAGTTCCTGTCTGTGATTGTTGTTATTCTGTTGTGATTCTTTAGGAGGGACTTCCATTCTACAGTATTTGGCCATGTGTCCAAATTTGTTGCATTTGTAGCATTCCACTTCAGTTCTCAATGATTCAAACCTGTTGCATCTTCTTCTCTTTGTTTCAATAGGAATGATTAGATAACCATTTTTTGCATGACTTTCAAAGTTGTTTATGTTCCTGCTATTATCTATACAATTTACATCTTTATGTCCAAAATTATTACATGCATAAAATAAACCAAAGAATATAGTTTGATACCTGGGATTTGAAGATCTTCTGAAAGGAGTTAGTCTTTTGAATCCTTCTTCATCTCGAGGCTTGCTTGTTTCTGACTATCGCTAACTTTGAAATATGACTCTTTTAGGTCGAGGATTGTCCTTGTGATCTTCCCTATAAAATTTCTTGTCCCCTCTAACTATTTCTGCATAGCTTCCAGGTTGTGTTTATTTATCTGTGATTTTGGATCTTGAGCCTCTTTATGTCTGGTTGTATCCTAGCCTAGACTTGTCATGATGTGGCCTTTGACTATTGATAACATTATCCAAAACCTTTCAATTATTCTACATATTCTTTTGTTAAAGGTATTTTCTCAATGTAACAACCTTTGCTTCCAAATTTCCAATGATCCTATCTTTTTCTTCCAGTTATTCTTTGAGTGCTTCTTCAATTCTTTTTTCTTATTCTATTTGAAAATTTAATTTAGTGATCATCTATTCTAGTTCTTCAGAGTTTGAATTTTGAATATTTTCTTTCTTGTCTAGTTCTTCCTGAAGTTTCTTGTTTTTCTTCTTTTCTCTTTTTATAACTTCTATAGCACTCAACAATTCTTCTTTGTAGTCAACTTCTGCTTCTTCATACTCCTATTCGGTGTATTATTTATAAGATTCTTCTATTTCCATGAATATAACTCTTTCTGTCTCACTTTCATTGATTTCATCTTCGTTTGATGAGGAGCAGTCTTCTTTGCTGCAAATTTTTTTCTTGAAGACTTTCTTTTTGGTTCTTTTTCCTTTATATGTTTGTTTGTTGCTTGAATCATCCTCTTCATGTATTTTCTTTTTATTTAGAGGAAATTTGTTAGAAAAATGACCAATACCATCATAGTTAAAACAAATCAATGGAAGATTACCTTTATATTTGTTGTCGATTCCCTTTTTCAATCTTCTAACAAAGTTGGCCACTTCTTCATCATCTTCCAAGATGTCACTGCTGCTGCTATATTATTTTTCCTTTTGATTTCATTTTGTATTTGACGTTTTGGATGCTTTGATTACTGCTTCTTTTATAGATAGATTTTCCTGTTCATTTCTCATTTCATAGGTTGTGAATATTCCATGTAGTTCATCCATCCTTATTGAGCCTGGATCTTCTCTTTCTTTTAGTGCTAATATCTTAGGATCAATTCTCATTGTAAAAGATATTAGTACCTTTTGAACAATTGCAGATTCATCAAATTCTTATCCCAATCCTATGATTACATTCACAATTTTATCAACTCGTAAGAAGTAAGCTGCAATATTCTCATATTCCTTCATCTTTAGCTCTTCGAATTGACCTCTGTAAGTTTGAAGCTTTGTTACTTTGACTTTTGAATCTCCTTCATAAATATTTTGAAGTTTGTCCCAAATCTCTTTAGTGGAGTTACGATGTATAACTTTGGTATATATTGAATCAAAAAGACCATTCACAAGTGCATTTGTGGATTTTGAATTATTTATACTGAGTTTCTTTCCATTGTCATTTGTTGGCGAAACTGATGGTTATTTGTATCCATCTACAACTATTTTTCAAACCTCAAATCCATGTGCTTGTACATCTGTTTTCATCCTTCTGCTCCATAATGCATAGTTATATCCATCAAACTGTGGTATTCCATTTTTATACATACTGTTTCTCTCCATGATCTACCTTTCAGTGCCTAAAATGATTTCTAAAGGAACCTTCTCTGATACCAATTGTTGGATTACTGAGAGTGGGGTGAATTAGTAATAGAGAAATCCAATCCTTTTTAACCACAATATGCAAGTGTTATTTATATTTGTGATCAATATAGCATTATCATCCAATAAGTACAAATTAAATAAACTATGAACAGATGAACAATCATACACATACACAATACACCAATATTTTTACGTGGAAACCCAATGTGGGAGAAAACATTAGAATGATTTTTCTTATATGTATTTAAGAATTACATTCATTAGAAACACCAACTTCCTTTGTTCTCCAGCTACAACTGGAAGGAGGCTCTGACCCCCTATATTTTCAGGCTACAACCTAAAGGAATCTACAACTCCCCAATTCTCTGGCTACAACCAGAAGGAGGTTGTTGGCGTCGAAAGTCACTCCTGGATTGCTTGCAGGAGCAGAGCCCAACACCCATCAGTTTAATGTCAAGATTGGTTGTAATGGGGTGATCAAATGGATAAAGACTCAAGAAAATATAGCTTTAACTCAGGGGACCGGAGTCTGGTATGTAGAAATCAAGGGAGATCTTGATCCAACTTCCGTCAGTAAGTTGATTAAAGGGTGGTAGATGGAAGACTTGTGAGAAGGGTGAGAAAGAATACCTCGGGAAATAGGCCTTCGGAAGCTTGAAGAAGAAAAAATCAGAAGCCAAGATCCTCTTGGTCCAGAGTTTCAAGGAGATGAAGGGTGACTCGACTGGATCCTCCAATTCCAAGCCATTCCAGCACTGAGAAAACACAAGAACTGATTAGAAACGCTGTGACTGTTGCAATGATCCAACCTACATCATCCTACAACAATGCAACTCAACTGGATCCTCCAATTCTGAGATGTTCTAACACAATAAACAAAGAGATGAAAAAAGAGGCTGACATCCATAAAGTAAGAAGTCTCAAATGCCTTATACATTAACCAGAGCGGCCAACGCTTCATCAAAACTTTACAATCGGGAGACTTGCTCAACCATCGACCCTTTACAAAATACAAAGAATCAGTCTATATACTCACCAAAATTCGCCTATCAGAGGCATGTTCAGTCATCCCAGGCGTGGTGTCCCCTCAGCCGAATTTGGACGGGTAACTTTCGTCAGACGCCGCCTTAACTGCACATGGCTCTTGCAAGGGAGATAGAAACAACATTAAAGGCCACCATGGCATGCGCAGACTTTCTCTGGTAAGATGAGGACCAACCATGACCTTTTGGAGAAAATCAGTGTACAGGACCGTCTCGGGAAGACTGTCTGCCGGAACCTCCATACCTCGCATTCAATAAGTGAGCTGAGATTTCAACTACCTCTGTTCATGTTCATTTAATTCTTCAGCGAGGACTAGGATCGAAGTCGCATCAGATGGCACATGGAGATCATGATGATCCTTTCGGCGGCTAGCCCCGATGCCTTTTGTCTCCTTTTGCACAGTTCTTTTCTTTCCCAGGTGGCCACGGGCTGTGACCCTGTGCTTACTCACAAAGGATATTTTGGCATTCGTGAATAGGAAGGGGTTGATCCCCATCCCTCGAAATCACGATGAGCGAAACACCGAGATGGCTTGAGTTGGCGTCGTGTGTCCCCCTAGATCTGACGGCTCTGAACTCACCCGATGATGCTGTGAGCCCGATTTCAGGCGCTATCGACACTTCGGGGTTTAGGTCTTCGAGATGTATAATGACAAAAAACCTTCACCCTTTGAACTCGAGACTGTCGAAAATTCGACGTGACCAGATCTCGCGCCATGTGTCCTTTAGATGAACGGCTGCCATCCATGCACGCACATGATGTGGGCGCTATCCATTGCGCTATCCTCGGCGCATCTTCTCTATTTGCAACTTCCCGCCAACCGTTGATCTACTCATATGATGGATCGAGACCACTGACACTATAATTTTGCCCGCTCACTTGATTTTAAGTCCGAACAAGACTTCTTCTATGCGCTGCGCTTGGGCACTCCTCGTGCAACTTGCAGACTTGAATACTCTTGTGCCCCGGACAAGAAATGTTACTAACAGAGGCTACAACCCCCTATGTTCTCCAGCTACAACCGAAAGGTGGCTACAACCACCTATCCCTTCCCCGTCGTACCACCATAAAATATAAGTGTCAAATGAAGAAACCACTACCACACTGTCACTATGAGATATACCACTATAAACCTATACCAACATGTACCACTGACCTATAGCAAACCTATATCACTGCCCTTTAATCAACCTATACCTGAGTAGAGCCTGTACCAACAAAAAACCACAGATACATGACCTGTTTGTTCTGCAGCACGCATATGTACACACCTTATCTATACTACAACCCACGTATGTACACAACCTATCTAATATGCAGCCTACGTATGCCTTCTTAGAACTAGGTTTTTCTCTCTTCAGAAAAATTCAAACCCTCTGTAGCCTCTTTCACATCAACATGAAACCTGTCATTGTGTCCAGACTGTAATTGTACCCTATGTATACATCCTCATACATATCATTTACCCAAATCATCTATCTCTCTCTCTATTCATGTGCCATATAAGTGTATGTAATCATGAACAAGTATAATAACCCTCACATGAACTAGACATTAAACCCTTTCTAATATTCAACCTCTCAATACATCAACCACTTCACAAATACAATATCTCAACCATGTGTCACAGTATTCCTTAACCATATTCCAAGAAATACAAGACGTGCCTCAACAAAAAGAAGATATATCAATGATAAATATTGATTATACCACAACTATATTTTCGTAGATATGACTTATACAGAAGGTCCCATGAAACCACTAATATCTTTAGGGAAAATCCTCAAACCTCCATAACCATTTCTCATGTATACAAAAATATCCAAGAACTCATTGAAATAATACATACCTTTTGAACCAATAGATAGATCTGATGTACCTGATCACTGTAGACCTTCCTGGGAGCTTTATTTCAGACTCTAGAGACTCAACATATTCATCTTCTTAAGTTTCTAGGGATTTTCTTTCATGTACAGACCCTAATATACTTCTAGCCTGTGTACATACACTCCATGCTCCACTATAGCCCGCATACACCTCAAAAACTAGGGTTTTTTTTCAGTATTTTCTGTAATTCCGAAACTTTCACCATTAACCCTTCGTGCTTCCTTGGACTTGCGCAACTTCAGATATATCAATGAGTACCTGCAATAAAACTTACAAAATAATAGATATTCAATGTGCTCAATAGGTGGTAATAGGAGAGCCTTGCTGTCTTATTTATACTTCCAGTAGCTTCCTCAAGGGGTTACCTTCTAACCAACTTAACCCAATTTCTTTATTTTAGGGCTAACCCACTTCTAACCACTTGTCCACTTCTAACCCACTTCACTAGAAATAGTACATTCTCCACTTCTAGTTGCAACTAATTTATTTTTAATTATTTTCTTATTGCAACAACGTAACCCATGATTAACTCCTAGTTTTACTCACTTGACTAGTGAACTTCTTCTAGGAGCTTCTAGAATAATTTTGACTTCTTTGACCTTCTAGATAACTCATGAGGGTTCTCCAACTTCACAAGGTCATAACCCTCTAACCGTGAGGAGTTAGGTGGCATTCCACATATCACCAGAAACATAATGAAATGTACTATCCATATAGAATAGTATTACCTACAAATATATTAAAATACATACCATCATACATCAATCAAACTAAAGTCCCTTAACCATACTGTTGGGGCTACCAAAATTTTATACTAGACTTGCTTCAAGGGTTGACATCAATGACAACCAACCCAATTAATCAAAACAATAGGCTATGGGAATATTGCAACCAAGAATAAGTAAGGGAGACAACAAGAGAAGAGAAGATGAAATATGATGATCAAGCCCTAGCCTCCCACACCAGGAAAGGAAAGAGAAAGAAAGAACCCTCCTCACCCAAGAAGTTTCAAGAGGGCCAAAGAAATAATCCAAATATCATATGTTTCTTTTGTTATAAAATGGGACACATTGCTAGAAATTGATCCCTCATTCAGAGACCAAGGGAAAAGAAAGGAGGTAAAATGCATCATGTTCATACAATTGAATATGATGAGCCACCCAAGAAGGTTGCAAAGGAATATGAATCAAGTGATGAGGAGTATGTTCTTATCTCATCCCTTACAGGAGCTGTCACTCATGGAAGTGACATTTGGCTTGTGGATAGTGGTGCTTCCAAGCACATGACATGTTATAAAGACTCATTTCCTAACCTTACTCATAAGGATTCACCGCACAAGGTGAAATTGGGAGATGACTATCAGTATTCGATCAAAGGAGTAGGAGAAGCCTCCTATAAGTTAGACTCATGAAATACAGTGAAGATGAAGAAAGTTCTCAATGTTCCTAGATTGAAGAATAACCTTCTCTTGATTTAAACATTGGATGAGAAGGGTTACAAAGTTGCATTTGTTGATGGAAAAGTTCTTATGTGGCCTAGAGGGAATACTTTTGATGATCCCGTGGTGATTGGAGTTCAAGAGGGAGGTCTCTACAAATTTAAAGGGAGATCATATTTATCATTAATTCATGACACTGTGAATCCCAGTGAATTATAGCATAGAATATTTTCTCACCTACATTACAAGGCCCTACCGAGTGTGAGAAATATGGTGACAAGACTACCACAAATCCAAGAAAACTAGATGGCGTGTGCAAAGGTTGCACACAAGGAAAGAATGTGAAGCACTCATTTCCCAAAAGTGATAGAAGAGCCAAAAGAGTATTGGACACCGTGCACTCAGATGTGTTTGGACCAATTTCAACAACTTCACTAAGTGGGTATGTATATTATGTGTCTTTTATTGATGATTACCCACGTAAAACTTGGGTCTATTTGTTGAAGGTAAATAATGAATTGTTTGTCAAATTCAAAGAGTTTAAGGAACTAGTAGAAAACTTGATAGAGTGGAAGATAAAGACCTTGTGATCAGATAATGGAGGATAATTAACTTCATATGAATTCAAAAAATATTACAAGGAAGTTGGGATTAAGAGGGATCTTTCTAATCCCTACAATCCTAAGAAGAATGGAGTAGCAGAAAGGAAGAATCAGACAATCATGGAAGTAGTGAAGGATATGATCCATGATCAAGATCTACCTATGCATTTGTGGGAAAAAACAACAAAGAATGCAATGTATGTGTAGAACATAATTCCCCACAAAGTACTGGAAAACAAAACTCTAGAGGAGATGTTTTCAGGAGAGAAGCCAAAATTCAGCCATCTAAGGATATTTGGTTGCCCCGTATCTGTGCATGTCCCCAAGGAAAAGAGGAAAAAATTGGATCCATCTAGAAAGAATTGCATATTTGTTGGTTACAATGACACATCTAAGGCATACAAGATATATATTCTCGGTCACCAGAAAGTTGAGATTAGCCGAGATGTCACTTTCAATGAGAGTGCATCTTTCAGCAAATCAAAACAGAACTGTGCAAAAGAGGTTCATGAGGAGGAGAATGAAGTTACTAGAGTCCTAGAGGAAAAATAATTTGAACCAAAGGAAGTTATTCATGAGAATAATGATATGGCAGAAACTCAAAGGCCAACAAAGATTCCTTCTCACAAGAGAAGACTAGCTTGGGAACAAGAGCTCATCAAAAATGAAAAAAGATATGGTGCCCTAGAAAAATATCTGAGGGAAAGTAAAAAGCCAAAACCATATTCTAGTTACGTGGCATGTTTGTGTGATATCATGGATGTATAACTGTCTAGTTATGAATAGGCTACAAAAAAGAGGGTATGGAAGGATGCCATGGGGGAGGAATATCAATCCATAGTAAATAATGGTGTATGGGATGTGGTCCCCAGACTGAAGGAGAAATAAATAGTAAGTTCAAAATGGATCTACAAAATGAAACATGCAACTAACGGAAGTATTGAAAAGTATAAGGCTAGATTTTTGGCTCGAGGATTCTCGCAGAAGGAGGGCATTGAATATGAGGAGATATTTTCTCCTGTGGCAAGCTATACCTCGATTAGAAATATACTTTCGTTGGCCGCAGTAATGAAATGTAAGGTGCATCAGATGGATGTGAATAAATCCTTGTTGAATGGTGAAATAAAAGGGGAAGTATATGTGGAGTAGCCACAAGGGTTTGAGGTACATGTCAGGGAGACGCATGTGTTCAGATTGAAGAAGGATTTATATGGATTAAAGCAGGAACCCATAACATGGTATGGAAAGATTGGAAATTTTCTGATGAGCTTAGGATTTACAAAGGGAAATGAAGATCCTAATGTTTACTTTAAGGTTGTGGATGATGGTATGGTAATACTATTTCTATATGTGGATGAACTATTTCTAACATGTGTGGAAAATATCATCTCAGAGTGTAAGAGAAAAATGGCTTCTGAGTTTGAGATGAAAGATCTTAGGATGATGCATTACTTTTTGGGTCTCGAGGTATGACATAGACATGATGATATCTTTCTGAATCAAGGGAAGTATGAAGTGGAAATTTTGAAGAGGTTCAGGATGTTGGATTGCAAGGAAATGGCTACACCTATGGTATCAAATATGAAGTTGCTATAGGATACAAATTCAAAGACTATGGTTTTTACTTTATACATGAAGATGGTGGGTTCGTAGATTTACTTTACAAACACAAGACCATATATACATTTTGTTGTGATTGGGATGATAGTAATCAAATTCAGATTGGTCCGACAATATTCCTGATCGGAAGAGTACTTCGACATATTGCTTCAGTCTAGGCTCCAGTATGGTTTCGTGGAGAAGCATGAAGCAGTCATGTGTAACACTCGGTACGATTGAGGCTGATAATATGGCAACATGTGCAACATGTAGAGAATCAATGTGGCTTCATAATATGTTGTTTGGGTTATTTGGTCTCAAACTAGAGGCAGCCTACATTTGGTGTGACAAACAAAGTTGCATGAATTTGTTAGAGAATCCAGTGTTCCATGATAGGTCGAAGCATATTGAGATGAATTATCACTATATCAGGGATATGGTGCAGAGGAGAGTAGTGAGGCTCCAGTACATGACTACCGAGGAGTAGAATGTAGACGTGTTGACCAAGTCACTGTCAAGGATGAAGTTCGAGCACTTCAGAGATAAGCTTGGTGTTAGTCTCCAATCTACTGATGTAAATTAGAGTGAAAATGATTGTCAATCCGGTATTTGTAAGACTTAAAGGCACATCCAAAATATATGGATTTAGAGATAAATTTTTATTCTTTAATGGGAATAAACCAACCTATTCTAAGGGATGAATATGGAAGAGATGCTAAACTTCTATTCAGAAGTCCTATTCATAGATCTCATAACAGTAATCAACAATTGTTCTCCTAAAGAGTATCAACAGTAAACATTCAAGAGATGTTCGAACTAGTTCTAAGACTTATCAAAATGCTAGAAGGAAAAAACTCTTATTCAAGAGATACATTCATTGTCTTCTTTAATTCATTAGCAACTATCATCAATTTAAATCAAAAGTACTGAAAGCGTAAATAACTCAAAAAAACATTCATGACTATCTTAATGCTTGAAGGCAAACCACACATTAATTCTTATTCAAGAAATCATTCACAATATGAGTAAGGCTTTGAAACATTAAGCATATGAATTAGCTATGAAATTCATCTAACTACAACAAGATATGAATAAAACTCATCTGCAACAAGATCTAATCTAAAACATGTATCAAAGATTACTTGAAAAGAATATAAAGAAAGAGTGTACTAGTTTGGCAAAGGGGTCCCTCCAATGCTTCACTTGTACACTTGAGTTGTCTCAGCTAAGAAAGATATCCAACAACGTTCACATCATCATATCATAGGCATTATCAGGAACAAAACGCAGAACTAATCTCAAGATTGCAAATTCCAAAGTTTCTTCATTCACATTCAAGGTTGTCATACTAGTCTATGCTTTAGAGTATTTATACAAGAGTTTTAAAACTAAAAATGATAATAAATCTCCTAAATATCATGATCAGATCCATAATATATTCTAGGAAGGTCGAATTCCTCCTTCAGATCCATAATATATGGCCAAATCCCACGAAAATCCAAAACTGTCCATGATTTAAGGCTAAAACAGAGTATTTTTTGTTGAAGTGGCCCTATTTGACCAGCATTGACCGGACATATGGAAGGCTCAAATCTCAAAGATGATAGCTCATTATCCATCCTTGTACATCAAGGATCACGAACCAAGTCTTATATTTTTCCCAGGTGTCCTGCAAGTACACGAACCTAGGAGCAATTACGGGATTTAGTCAAATCCTGTAATTTCTGATAAATTTTCAATTTTAATGCCAACATTTAGAAAACTCAATTCTTAAGCTAAAGAATGATAAATATACCTTGCATAAGATGTTTTATGGAAAATATGGAATGAAATGAAGGCAAAATGGATGGATATAGAGGCAAAAGTGTAGTTTATAGAGTAAAAATGAAGCATAAAAATGTACTCAACATCTCCCCCAAGAGGAAGTCTTTGCATGTCCTCATGCACAAAAATGTCCTTGAACCTCTGTCACTGATCTTCTACCACCTCTGCTTCCTGCAATAATGTTTCCACATTCACCTGAGTTGTATGAAGTTCTTTCATTCTTTGATATTTCTCTTAATATGCCTTTTTCTGTTGAAACCACTTATAGGCTTGTTTGGAGATTAACTTGTTCCATTTTTGAAGCTTCTTGTTCTTCTTCTTCAAAGTTTCATTCTCCTCCTGTTTTTTATGGCTTTGAGTCCTTAGCATTTCATTCTCTATTTTTATGTATCTTTCTAGGACTTCAATTTCCTTGATTTTTCTCTTCATTTTCCTTATTTTCTTATTTGTCCTATCAAGTTCAGATGTGGACCCACCAGCCACTTCTTCCATTTGAGGTTCTTCTTTCATGTATTTAATTAATTGTTCCGCATCTTCTTTCATTTTTTCATATGTGGAAGTTTCCTGTTCCTCAAAACCATCATTTCCTAATGATTGTGCCTCTAGAGTTTGAATATGTGTATACTGTGCTTCTTGTGCTTCATCATCATTTTCTTGTATTTGGCCCCTTTGAACTTGTTGGCGTTTTCTTGATTTTCTTTCATATGTGGTAAAAATATTGTCTTTTTCCTCAAATTCTTTCTCCTTTATCATCATGCTTCTTGTTCTTCTCCTCCCCATAGGAAGTTTTGAACTTGTTGCCTCGGGGCTCTGTACTTCTTCCTCATCATCGGTCACAACTAAAATTTCTTCCTCTTCCTCTTCCTTCTTTATTGTTTCAAAACCATTTTCAATGATAAACTTTTCCAAGTCAAATTTTGCTTCTGTAGTTCATATATAATGATCATTTTAATAAAACCACAGTGATATAAACTCTTTTCTGTGTTCCTTCCTTGTTTTTGGACAACCTTAGCCATCTTATAAAGACTTTGCAATAGAAAATAAGACATGTTGATTTCACAGTCACCTTTTAAGTGTTGTAGCAGTTTAATGTGATATAGGTAGACGATGCTAAACCTTCCCTCACAAGTTATAAATTTCTGTATGAGATATGCTAATTCATCCCAAGGATGAATCAACCAACTCCTTGGAATTCCCTTCTTCCAATTTACTACTGCTACCCTTGACCTAGAAATAAAAGGTGCCTATGATTTATCTTTGAAATGTTTGGTTTTGAAATATCTTTCTCCTATTTGAGAAAGTCCAGTGACATGTGCAATGCTATCTTCAGGGATCCTATTGGTAAGGTTTCCAATAGTAGCCCTTTCCCCATCAAATGAGTGAGCAAATTCTAAAGAAACTTCTTCACAAGATCCATCAAATTTCTCAAAGAAACCTATCCACTGTTTTTGCTCCAAAATTTGTATACAATCCCTGTGAATTTCTGATGTAACAAGCTTCCCTAGTTCACATCTAGACACCATACTTCCAAGTTTTAAGAGAAAGACCCTAAAATATTTCCACTGTTTATAGAAAGGAGGTCTAAAAGTTTCAACCCTGCAATTCTTTTGACCAAAATTTCTTAAACTTGCAGACTCTGTTTGGATTTAATTCTGTGCATGGTCTTCAATAAGATTTTCTATTCAATAAGAAAAGGAAATGTCATATTTTTCAAAATTCTAAAGCTATTCTCCATTCTTCAATCATAAAAAATTTATGCAAGGGAATACCTGGTAATTTTGAAAAAAATTCGCAGGCTTCTTGTTGAGTTCCAACTCAATTTTCCTTCTTACAGACGACCTTTGCTAAAAATGAACTGTCTTGTTTTCAAAATGTACCACAGGACGTTGAATTTTACACCTGGTTGTTCAATTATTTGAGTTCGATCTTACCTTCAATGGATGACTCCTATTTGAATACGTCCTCTTGCTTTTGCTCACCACGTATCTCCTTCAACCTCCACGTTTTCCTCCACAGAACGAGAATGTTATATGTTGACAGTGAAATTGTCAACATACAATTCGTTTTTTATTAGAGAATTTCGGGATAGGAAGGCATAGGAGGGAACAATTTGCTAGAGCGTAGGGATTTCGAATGGCGCTGGCGTGGTGAAACAAAGCATGCAATTTTGAAATGGAGGTAAGTGTACACAGGAGTGCATCGACAGTTCGAGTCTGGGGAGTGTGCAAGTGAGACACAGGAATATGAAAATCATTTGAGTCGAAATCACTTTTATGAAAGGAGAAAAAACGTTGGAGGAGACTTTAAACAAGGGTTTTTATCATTTTAAAAATGGGTTGTATAGTGATCATAGTTGAAGGTGTTGTTATATTTGTACCTTTGTACTTCTCTCCTCATTGAAATCATCATAAGAAATGGTTTTTTTCTTTTAGAAAATGTGTTCACTTGACTTATAACTCCCTAATTCGTTTCCAACCTCTTCATCAAGCATGAACCTTTCTTCTTATGACCCCTTTTTAAATGTATATGCAAACAACCTTTAATCTATGCAACAACAATTTAGTCTGTGTATGCAACTTATGTCTTCAGAAACAAAGCATTTGATAGCTCAAAACAAACAATGTGTTTGTATTTGAAACCCAATCCTTCCTTGTAACTCCTTTGGAAACCAAAATTGGTTCCTTTAAGTACCATTTTTAATGATTTTGAGGATGAAAATGGAGTGATAAAAAGATGATGTAGGGGAAAGGAAAGATAGGATATTTATCATTGCTTAGCTTAGGAAGAATTTCTCAAATTTAAAGCATTAAAAAGGAAAATATATACTAACTTGTTTGCTCATTGTGTTTTGCCTGACTGAAGCTGGATGGAATGTTGCTATAAGTCTTCAATTTCCTCTTGTATTTATTTTTCTTAGTATCTTAGGTCCCTCTATTGATTGGAATTGATTATTTTTCTCAGTTCTCTTGTTGAATGGAATTGATATTTTCCTCAGGTCCCTCTGATGAATGGAATGGATACTTTTCTCAGGTCCCTCTGCTGGATGGAATGGATACTTTTCTCAGGTCCCTCTGCTGGATGAAATTCCTTTTGTAAATGCATTCTGTCATCTGTAGAAGGATTGAAAGGTTTTCAAAATATATACCTTATCCCCCTCAGCCTTATTTATTGACTTGTCCTCAAGTCTCAGAGATATGTATTTGTAAAAATTTTGAAGCTGAAAAATGAAACTAGAAGTTAATAATGAAGATTATTATATTTTTTTTTGAAGAATTTTGGT
>JZKD02S2107999.1:330374-352057 GCA_000966675.3 Picea glauca
TCCATCCCCCTTATGAAAGCGCTGTCCTCAACGCTTGATGTACAACCATATACCAGGGTCCCATGGATAAGTGTGAACCATAGTGATGAAGTAGACTAGAGAACCAGGGTCCCATTGAGAAATGAAAGCCACCATGTTGAAGTAGTCCAACCTCCATTGTAAACCAGGGTCCCATGTCCAAGTGCTCATGTGAAATCCACACGGAAAATATCGAAACCCAATAACCAACTGAAAATGATGCTCCCAATACTGACACCTATCATGTGGATCCAAATAAGAATATCCATCCACATAGTGGGAGAGGATCAAAGATTAATCTGGAAGGAACAATACCATTGTAGAATATGAAGGCTAGACACTGGTAATCATAACTAGATTCTGATGTGTGACATTGATGTTCTCTACAAAAGGTGGATTAGAGTCATCAAATAAAATATGGAAGTCATTGTCATCCCAAAAATGACAAATATCCATATATCAATCATCACAATCGGCCTCAAAATCATACCAAACATATACTTCTTGATTATATTCATCTCTGATGTCCGCCATAAGATGTCTCTCCTGCATTCTATCCAATGAATCTTGAATACTGTGAAAACTATCCTCGAAGTCATCTGCAAGGTCATGCAATGTATCATGCAATGTGCCATACAATGTGTCATACAATTTGGCTTTGAATGCTTCAGTCATCTGTAGAATTTCTTTGAGGGTTTGAGAGGAAATAGCCATTGGAACCACATAAAATATACCAAAAGAAATCTCTTAAAATAAATTATCCAATGAAATTGATCTGGTAACAATTTGAGCACCCTATGAAAAGTTATGAACTCTGCAGTCCCGTCGCCATCACGAAAAACCCAAAAAAATAGTTGATTTTAAATTAGCGATATCTTCAATTACAGAGCTCCAATTTGGACGATTTGTTTTTTGAAATTGGGTGAAATTGCGAGAGGAACTCAGATCTGAAATTTGTTTTGAAAAATTCAGCCTCATATGCTACATAAATCAGAAAAATCACGGGACTGTCCAAGGAAAAAAAAAACCTGAAAATTGTAGATTTTAAAATGCAAATAACTTGACTTCCCAGACTTTGTTTCAGACGATTTTTTTTTTGAACTTTGGTGATTTTCTGAGAGGAAATCATATATACAACCAGTTTTTGAAAAATTTTCACCAAAACCTATATAAATTGTCCGAAATGTAGTGGTCCTCTTTTTTTTTTGCTCAAAAAATAAATCTGCAAAAAATAAAAATATTTTCCCACACTTCCAACCAAGGAAAGTGCTCTGATAGCAATTGTTAAGTGCCTGAATAGATCTGAAGATAAATCTCAAAATAGATCCACAATATCAATAAGAATAATCCAAACCATTCACCAAATACTGAACACAAGAAATAGTCAAAACCCTTGAGGTAGGGTAACACCATATATTAATCCTTGAGGTAGGGTAACACCATATATTAATCCTTAAGGAAGGATAACACTCCTCAAGAAATGCTTGATACATTCACAATATTCTTCACTGTGTTTCATTACATTGCTTACACTTCTTTATATAGCTTTGTCTATCCCCTAGGAGCCATCTATATAGCCTTCTCACATTTATTACATATAACTACCATGGTGGGCCTTTATTAATATAGTGGACCTAGTCCACCTTACATTGAATGATCACATTCTCATATATTAAATGACTTCCACTAATAATACATAACCACATTTCCATTGGGTACCTCCCTAGGTACTCCATATTACCTCCCTAGGTATACTACAAAGATATCCATTTCTAGTAGTTTTGAAGTATTATGTCCACAACTTCAGTAGCCCGAAAGGACCAGGATAGCCAACCCTTCACTAACACCATACTTCTCGAAATGTACCCTAGCAAAGTGAGAAAAATTCATTCACTCCAAAGTTTGAGAGAATCCCCTCCCATTCTTCTTCTTGAGAATCTACCAACCAATGAAGACTTCTTGAATTCCATTATCTCATTAAGCCTCACAGCGTCCCTTAACAACACAATGGTAACCTCATATTTACTCTTGATATACTTCCACCTTTTGTGAGGGTTCCCTGATCCTCTCAATCCTAAACCTCCAAAACATGAGGTTTTGATATTAGGGGAGGAATATTCACTCATTAACTTTCCCATTAAGTTTTCCCCAATGAATCCATACCCTTGGTATCCCTAAGTGATTCCTTCGTTGTACCCCAAACTAAAACCTGCTACCATCATTTTGAGTTGGCTTTCATCATTAATGGATGCCACACATGAATAATTCCATTGAGATGGGATTAAATTCCTTCCTTTCTTTGTATACTTGGCTTGATTTCCAATGCCCATCTGATCTCACCCGTTGTCCTTGCATGGGATGTCCCTATGGGGGCTTTGAAATCGAACATGACCATATGTGGTTATCGTTGCATTCCCTATGTTATAAGAAATGATGTTAGAGGGTTGACATTCTGAAAATGACCTTGACATCACCCAAAAAAGGTCCCAACTATCATTATTCCCATCCTTGTGTTTTAACGTAGGAAGAAGGGATGATAAGGTCCCTAAGGTGGTTTGGATGTCCATTAGGTTAACCCAAATTTGTTGATCACCCAATAAATTGTCAAGTAATCCACCAGGTCAAACTTCATGGATATTGGAGGGGGAAGAACAATGTTTGATCACTATTGTAGGCTAGTGGCCACTAAACCCTATTTTTAATTTTTATTTTTATTTTAACATAATTGGGTCTATTTCAAATTATTATACTAATTTATAATTATCTTCTTCAATTTTAGTTAAGAATATTTCTTACACAATACTCTTTTTCATATACAATGAAGAATGGTGTTAATTGTATTTTAAATATTTTTTTTATTATTAATATTAATAAAAAATATTCTATTTAAAATTACCATCCTATTTTCTAATAATCAATTTTATCACACAATACTAATTTTCAGATACAATGAAAATTCATGTTTATTGTATGATTTTTTTGTTTAATTCTTGTTCGTAATCTTTAAAGATCTCTTTTATGCAAATAAATTTATTTGGTCCAAATTGAAAGCATCTTCTTAATAAATTAAATATGAATTTACAAAATATTTTTCATATGTTTGGGAAAATATTGTTTTAAAAATATAAAGAAAACATATTTATAAAATGTTGTTCATATATTTGATAAAATATTATGTTAAAAAATATAAAATATATATATTTCTTTATTAACTTAATTATTTTTTTTTGTAAATGAGTGTAGGAATCTATATTACTTTAAAGTATTATGATACAAAAAGTGGGGATCCTGGTCTTCCTAGAAGGAAACCAGACCAGGGGGTCCCAATTATTAGAGTTGATAGTTGCGATGGATGGTTCTAGTCTGCCACAAGGGGAAACCAGACCAGACTTTCCATACCCAGTTTGAAAAACACAGACATAAAGAAAAAAAACTAAAACTTGCCCCCTAAACCAGAGTTTGTAACATGTCTGAACTAACTTTCCACTGCTTGGGAATAACCTCCATTAGACTAACAAAAATAAAAAATACGAAACTAAGAGGCGTTACAACACCTGGAGATGCTCCTTCCCGCCATCCGCCTGGCTCTTGTTATCTTCCTTCGGGGAGACCGTGTGGGTCTTCCTGATTTGGGCTGGTACGCCTTGTCCATCTGTAGGCGTGATGTCCATGTGATGAACATAGCATAGTTAAAGGTGGAACTGAGCCGCCAACCGCTCCAGCTTGCATTTTTGGTCCTTTTCTACCTCTATTAACAGTTTGACGATTGTTTCTAGACTGTTGAGGTGACGCAGGATCTCATTCAACATTGTCTTGTTTTCCCGGTTATCCTTCTGTCTAGCTTTCTCCTTTTATGAATTCACTTTCCCGATCAACATCTTGGTTAGCCAAACCATCTCTATCATGTTGTTGTAGAGGGTTTCCCTGGGTCATGTAGCCCCCAGATCAGTCATCCAATCCGATTCCTGCACCATATCACCCCACTCTTTGCATTTGCGCTTGTCCTTTAAATGATGCCTTCCCCTTCGGTGCAAATAGAGTGTGGAAGGTGCCCTCCACATCTTTCTCTTCCTGCTCCATTCTTGTTAACCACTGTGAAATTTCTGGGAATTCCTTCGCAAGGGGGCTCCTCTTCCTATGCGTATGCTTCAGTCACGTCATTTCGCTTTTCCTGTCGCAGATCTTGCTCTGGCTAATTGGCCTGTACCTCACTTCACAAGTTTCCTTACTCTTTATGCCCTTGAAACTATAATAACCCTTACTGCTGCGCTCCTTCTGTTTACTTCTACTCCTGTTGTCCCTCTTCTTATGGTATTTCCCCTACTGCGAGCTTTCACTTCCAGCCATGATTTTCCTGAGGTGGTGAGTGCTTCTGTCATTATTTGCTGGTAAGGATCGTTTGATCATGATGGTACCACATTTATCCCTATACTTTCCACTGCCCTTACTCACTTGTGATCCAACTGTGCCTCTCCTCGTACCTATACTGGGGGCTGGTGGATTGTTCCTAGTTATTGCCATCTCCTCATGCCTTAAGTCATTCATTGCCTGGCCATTCATTGCCTGGACATTCATCCATTCTTTCCCCACGACTCTTACTAATGTATCAACCTTGCTTCCAGTCACCCACCTACTACCTATTGTGAACTTGCATGATAATTGGTGGCAAAGTGTTAGGCAATCATATTCTGCATGGGTCCCACGTTCCTTCCAAGAGGCCTTACGTTGTCCTCCTTGATGCGACTTTCCATGCTTAAGCTTCCATCACGATATTTTTTTTCTAGGTTGTTGTAGTCTTTCCTGAGTTGCCCACTTGGTATTCTGATCCAGGCTTCGTCTAGTTTTGGGCCTTTCTTGCCGGCCCCCTCATTGGCGAGTCTTTCCACTAGAGCATTCATTGACCTGTGCACCCACTGCAACTCCATTGTGTTCAATGTTCTCAGATGCTCCTGGATTTTATGCAGGGAGTATACTAGGCGCCAGTGTCGCTAAACCTTTCCCACTCTGGTGCCGTTTTGGAGTTTTTTCGTCGTGTTGATTACCAGGGTGGAGTCACCTTCCACGATCGTGTTTTTCATCCTTTCTCGACTTAGGATTTCAAGGCTGAGATCCAGGGATTCGAATTCCACTATGTTGTTTGTTGAGTTTCCTATGCTCCTAGCGTATATTCAAATGATATTGCCACCAATGTCTCTGATCACTCCACCTGCCCCTGCCACTCTCAGATTTCCTTTTTCCGCCCTATCAAAATTCAGTTTGAAGAACCCTAACAGAGGAGGAGTCCAGTTGTGGACTCCTATCTGGAGTTTCGGATCACGTCCCATAGGTATGTTGTTTCTCCAATCTTTCTGATGGAAAAATTCCAGGATGCGGGAATCTTGGTCTGTAAGTTGAAATTTCTCCTTATTGTAGTTGTGGATATGCACTGTTTCTCTTATTTGGGAGACTATTCCATCCTTTAGCCTTTCTGTCGGTAGGCTTTCATTCCTGAAGATGTGCATGTTCCTTTCTTTCCAAATTTCCGAGATGATCATCCCCGACGTTAGATTCCAACAATGGTTCACCATTTCATTTTCGTTGTATCTTTAATACCAATCTTTGATGGTTGCACTGATGTTCCCCCTGAATCTATTGGATTGGTGGTAGATGCATGCCACGCAATCCCAAATTTTAGCTATGTAGTTGCATTTGTCGAGGAGGTGATCAGTTGTTTCCTCCTTGACCTTACAAATATGGAAGAGAGAGGGACCTATGAAACCCCTTTTCATGAGGTTCTCCCAAGTTAGGATTCGGTTGTATAGTACTATCCATTCGAACATTTTGATTTTTGGCCATTGGGGACTATTCCAGATATTTTCCCATTATGGCTCTGGATTTTCTTGGTCCTGCCCTGTGATGTAATACCGTGTTTATTTTAAATTGAATTCGCCCCCATTTTTCCTGCCCCACCTCAATTGATCATCTTCTTCCGAGACCCTGATTTTCCTTTTCCTCAATTCCTTCTCCACCTCTTTCATTATTGTTTTGACCTGGGATCTATTTTGTGGATTAAGCTTGTCCCAGATCCTTCATCTGGTGTTGCCATCCCTTTGCTTCCAGTATTGATGGATTTTTGTTTTTCCTTTCCCAATTATTTCATGTTGGAGCTCCTCCCTGTCTGGAGTTTCCATTCTGGGTTCCTGTTGCCACGCGTCCTCCAAGAACCTTGTTGTTCTACTATTTCTGACTACCTAGAAGCTATGATTATAGATCCATTTCTTATTTCGCTAGGTGAGATTCCAGATGGTTGATCCCTCCCTTGTGCCCATGAACCGAATTCTCCCATGGTTGTTGATGTTCGGGGCATACTTGGCTTTCCATAGATTCGCCCACGATACCGATTTGTCTTTTACCCATCTCCACCAGAGATTTGCCCCGCAGGCCTCATTGGTTACATGTGGGTCTTGTAACCCCAGGCCTCCTTTTCTCTTTGGTCTACATACCTTTTCCTAGGCCACCAGGGCCCATTTCTTTTTGTTTCATGTGCCTCTCCATAGGAAATATCCTTGGATGGCTCTTATATTTTGTAGTATTCCTTTGGGGGCTGGAAACACTAACATCATAAACGCTGAGATTGCTTGTAGAGCGTTTTCGGTGAGGATAAGCCTTCCGGCCAGGCTTAGAGCTCTATATGCCCAGTTTTTTACCCTCTCCTACAATTTGCTGATAACTCCTTCCCACATAGCATTTTTCCAAGCTCTATCCGTCAAGGGGATTCCAAAGTATTTTGTTGGGAGCGTTTTACGTTCAAACCCCATAATGTTGGCTAGTTTCTTTGAATTTTCGGATTAGTGTTGAAAAAATATATCATGGACTTGGAGTGATTGATTTCTACCCTCGAGGCTTCCCCGAAGTCGTCTAATATTTTTTTACAATCCTTTTCTTCCTTTACCATGGGTGTGCCATGGAGCAGGGTGTCATCAATGAACTGTTGGTGTGTTGAGGTTGGACAATTTTCAAATGGTTTGAGGCCTTTTATTTCACCAGCTGTAGTTGCACTTTTTATACTTCTACTCAACCCTTCCATCATTAGAATGAACAGGAAGGGGGATAGCGGATCCCATTTTTTTATGCCTCTAGATGGATAGAAAGGTCTGTATGGGGCTCCATTTATTAACAGTAAGAAAATTGTCGTTGAGACTAGAGTGATGATCTAGTTGATACAATGCTTGTCGAAACCAAAATCTTCCAGTGTCTTGGCCATTTAGTGCCAACTTATTTTGTCATAAGCCTTCACCAGGTCAAGGTGGATTATCATCCCCCCTCTCCTTTGAATTTTCACCATGTGGATTATCTCATGGGTGTGGATGACATTGTCCAATATTTGTCTCCCTTCCACATAGCCCGCTTGTTCTTGTGAAATCAATGTGGGAAGGAGTGGTTTCAGTCTATTGGCTATGACTTTGGAAATTATCTTGTAAACTACATTGCACAAAGATATTGGCTTGTAGCGATTTGGAGTCATAGCTTCGTTTTATTTTGGGATTAGAGTAATCATTGTGGCATTTAAATCTTTCAGGATGGAGGCCGAGCGTCTGGAGTCCTCCACCACCCCATAAATGTCATACTTAACCACATCTGAGGATGCTTTGAAGAATTCCACTGTGAAGCCATCTGGGCCTGGAGCCTTGTAACACCCCAGGTTTTGAACCCCCATTTTAAATAATGTATTGTTACAATGCTGAGATGCTATAGTGACCAAACAATTATTAAAAGGCCAGTGTGCCCAAGACATATATATTTTTTATAATTATTAATAATAAACACATCTCTAGTTGCTAGATGGACAAGGACTAGAGTTATAGGGGGCTATGATTCCACAAGAGAGGGGTCTTGAGGGGCTAAGTGTTTATTCCTATTCTAATTACCCTTTTTTCCTAAGGGAGGGGATCATTTATGTGAGCTTCTTGGGGAAGGCCAGGAGGTTCTTGATTCCCCGCGAAGTTACTTAAACCTGCCTCTGGTCTGATGGGGGGGTTTGACTGATGGCTTGTTCACTGATTTCTTGTACGTTCATTCATTTCCCCTCACACACTTTCATGCACCCCCTTACCCGTTCATTGATCCATCCTCACCTACATCTGCGTCTCGACTTGGGAAAGGGAACCAAGCTCTTGAAGAATTAGCCACAAGATAGTTGGCTATAATGGTCGCTGGTGCAATCCAACCGTGACTTGAGGCCTGCATGTCTGAGATGCATTGGCATGTGCCCTGTTTTTCTCACAATTGTGAGTCCTGAGAGTTCCAGCATTGAGATTCTGGACCAGTTGTGCTGGAGGCCCTGGAATAAAGGAGAGGGACTATGTGGAAGAGAAAGGTGGAGATCCATTCTCTTAGGGTGGTACAAGCTGGGTAGAAGAGAGTTGGGTACTTTGGATTGTTGTGGGTGTTGGGAAACATGTGAGAGATTGAGAGGTGACTGGTTTGGGAACCGAAGTACACTCTGGAACCGTCCTTGTGGATTCATAGCCCTGGATCTGGGGTGACACTTCTATTGAGATTTGGAGCAATGGTGTCTACGGTTGGATGGAACGTCCTTGGTCTGCAGTCAGTTGGTCTCATCTTTCATAAAGATAAGTGCTCTCTGTTATGGTATCATTTACATGTATATGAATGTATTTCCGCTGTGTATTTTAATTATCGTTTAACTAAATCTTAGATTATGCATGCTTGTTGGATATTGTTGTGTATGTCATTAAAATCTTTTCTTTTATGCATCCTTAAATTTGAAAGAAGATATCGGTAGGAGAAAGAAGTCCAAGGGCGAGCTTGAAGGTAGCGTACCCTGGCCCGTGGGTGGCTAGGTATGTTACAGTTTGGTATCAGATCTTCTGGTTGAAACACCGGGCTGATATGCGCTGGGTCTGTTGGTTAGAGTCTCGTGGTTGAGATCAAACTCTGATCGTGAAGTTGAAAAGATCAGGAGGAGTGGCATTGCAGCATCTACACAAGAGATAGAACGTTAGAGATCCGTTGTAAGGGGTTCGAAGGATCGTGACCATCCCCCCTTCGAATTCGGGAGTGATCGCCACTGTAGGATCAGGAGAGATCTGGGATCATTGGATCGGAGGACAGGTGAACAAGGGTCATCCGATGAAAAGGAAGAAAGGTTTAAGGTCTCAACTGTCAGATCCCATGGAAGAGAGAGATCAAAGGACATGAGGCATTGCGGGGAACCAAGTTGCATGGGAGATAATTTCCCAAGGCAGTCCCACAATCCAAACCATGGTTTCACCGAGTGGTTATGTGTTAGGATCAGGAGAATTGCGGGGAGAAAAGTGCATTACTCCAAACCGCCGATGCATGCCCCCGCAAATTGAAAGGCATGCAGTGATGTGACATGTTAGGGCTCAAACATTGAAAATCCGTATAGCCGAAGTAGATCCTAATCGTTGATCACCAAGAGGTACATGTCAGAAGATCAGTGATTCCATAGAAATTTGTTTGATAGGTTTTTAGTTGATATTTGAGACTCTCGAAGCTCGAAGAGTCGAAGAGAAGAAGTAAATCTTGATCGTCCGATCATCTAAAATAGCTCTCAACCGCTAGATCGTCCAGAGTAAATCTCAAGAGTCATATCAGCCGAGGTGAATCTGGGCCGTCAGATCCAGAAGAGATGTGGCATAAATCTGTGGACTCCGAGTGAAGACCCGAAGTGAATCTCAGTCGTTGATCCATGGGAGACACGCGTGAGTAGTTCGCGAGCTTCGGATAAAAACATTTCAGAAAAAGTTGAGGTTTGAAGTTTGAGATTTTCGAAACCCGAAGACCCGAAAGGATCTCAGCCATTGATCTACTGAGATCCACGTGTCACCAGATCCAAGACTTCAGATAAAAGCCAGTGGGGCCAGATAAGTTTTGAAATTTGAGATTTTCGATGTCCGAAGACCTGAAGTAAGCCTCAACCATCATATTAAGGAGGACACACAGTGCAGATCCATGGAATCTGGGTGAAGATCCGAAGTGAATCTTAGTCGTTCGATTGAGAAGGACACATGGTGACAGATTGGCCTATTTGGGAATTCAGAGTTCGGGAGAATTGAAAGTGTGCAAGTATGGAAACTCCCGAAGTCCTAAAGCCCAAAGAGCCGAACTGATGGGGCACGATGATGTCACCAGGAGGTGATGTGGAACCTGAAATTTTCGAAGTGATGTGGAATTGCGGACGTCACCTGGGATGACATGGACACATGGGATGTGTGCCATGTGTCAGTAATTTTTTAGCGCATGGAGTATTTAATATTCAGTTAGAACGTGACATGTGTCACCCGCCTGATTGGGCCACGTGTCCGCTTCTAATATTTCACCATGTGGTGACAGATTGTGCAGTCTAGAGACTGGGCACTCCAGTGGGGAAAGATGTGACATGTTGCAATGGGTCGAAAACTACCGAAGGCTCGAAGGCCGGAGTACATATCAACCGTTGATTCCAGAAGACACATGTCAAAGGATCGTCGACTTCAGGTGAAATCACTCCGGGAGAAAGTGTAGGAGGAAAGTTTGAAACTTTCGAAGCCCGAAGAGTCAAAGAAAATCACAATCGTTGATCTGTGGGAGGACACCCGTTAGTAGATCATGAACTTCCAGGTAAAATCATTCTGGGAGGAGGCAAGCGAGGAAAGTTGAGACTCCTAAAGCACGAAGTCCCAAAGTGGATCTCGATCACTGATCGTGAAAGAGGATGAGGACCATTGATCTGGTCTTGGCTGAAAGTTCCAAAGTCCCGAAGCTCTGGACAAACAATTTTTCATCTAAGCACAGGGTCATGGCCATGGTCATATGCAAATTGAGAGCTAAGGGAAGGAGGGATAAGGGTTGAATTGGTTGTCCTCGAGACATAAAATTGATAAGGAAGGATTTAGCTGCAGTTTCTAGTCATGGTCACCTGGGAAGTGGTTTGAAGGAAGCGCCTGCACAAGATGAAATTCTATGTCAGCCAAGGATAAGAAGACACTGTTATTTTCGGAGAATGGGGATATGGTCTCCATGAACAAAAAATAAAATAGAGACCTATAGCATGGTTTGGCAATTTTGTTTATCATATGCACAATTCTAACAAAATGGTCGCTTTCACATTTTGCAGAATTAAGGTGTTTAAGCACATCAACTTAGGATGTGTATTGAGGAAATGGAAGAAGGCAATGGAGCCTCCAGTCATGATAAGGAGGCCAAAGGCCATAATACCAGAGTTGGTAATGCAGAGACAAAGTCCAACGGATGCAAGGGAAAAGGAGAGAAGGAAACGTTAATAGAAATGGTAAGAATTCTGAAGATGGAAGTCCAGATCTACAAAGAAGACAATGAGAGATTGATGAGAGATAAAAGTTAGATAAATGCTTGAGTGTTGCAGATCTTAAATAAGTTTCAGAGGCGAACGAGGAAGGGATCAAACTCAAGACAAGAGGATGGAGGGAAGTTTCATGAAAGAAGAGATGCTCGTGGAAGAGCTGGTTATTTTAGAAATGCTAGCAGAGCTCATGGACACCACTCACCTCCCTACTCAGAGAGAAATTTTGATGCATCAGATGATCCCGTAAGAAGTCTAGAGGTGTCCCCTATCAGACAACAAACAAGGAGACAAGAGGTAGATAGTTTTCAAGGAGAGTTGAGGAAGCTCAAGCCACCTTCCTTCGATGGTGAAAGAGAAAGGGAAGATGATGTCGAAGCATGGTTGCTTGGGCTCCAGAGATGTTTTCAGTTGCATAACTATTCATCAAACCTGGAATCTAGGATTGCCACCTAGCATTTACATGGGAAAGTTGCGATGTGGTGGGACCAACTGAAGCAAGTGGAACATGTTGATGAAAGTAGGATCACTTGGAAACAGTTCAAGAAGTACTTCTAGAAGGAGTACCTCTTAGAGAATTTCTATGACAAGAAAATGCAGGAGTTCTTTGAACTCAAGTTGGGAAGCATGACTATGGTAGAGTACGAGAAGAAGTTCTTGGGATTATTAAAATATGTCAAGTTCATTGGTGATGAGAAACTGAAAATACAAAGATTTCTAGGTGGATTGCCAACCTTTTGTAAGGAAAATATCAAGTATGATGAAACCAGGACCTTGATTGAGGCCATCAGAAAGGATAAATACCTATATGAGCAAGGCCATGGAGGAGAATCTCTACAGAAATATTGTAAGGACAAGAAAAATGAGAAGTCTGATCAAAGGAGGAAAGGATTCAAACCTCCCTTCAATAGGAATGAGCCTAATAGAAATCGACAAAATCAATATGCTAAGGGGGAATCTAAGAAAGAAGATTCCTTGGGAAAAAAGGGGAAGACCACTAATCCAATGTTGGGGATGCAAGGAAGATCACCTGTACAAGGATTTCCCACACAGAAAAGACAGAGTGAAGACTGTGCACAACATCCAAGAGGATACAAAAATCAAATATATGCGAAGAATATATGCAACTTTAAATGATTGACAAGCAGAGTACCAGTCCAATATGATCGAGGTGGAAGGTAAGATCATAAATCAGCCTGTTTCTATTTTGATTGATTCAGGAGAAATTCATTGCTAAATTGATCCTAAGATAGTAGATAGATTACATTTGGAGAAAATTAAAGTTGGAAAAGAAAGTTTGGTTCAGTTATCCACTGGAACCAAAAGGAGAATCCATGCTATGGTCATAAGTTGTTCCATAATTCTTAATGGAGTGAATACTAGCACTGATCTAAATATCATACCATTGGGGTCTTATGATGTTCTTATTGGGATGGATTGGTTGGACAAGCATCATGTTGTCCTAGGTTTTCATAACAAGACAGTTACATGTCTTGATGGAAATGGAAAATAGAGCACTGTGAAAGGAGTTCCAAGACCCATCTCTATAAGGGAGATTTCGGCCTTACAACTGAAAATATGTTTTAGAAAAGGATTTCAATTGTATGCAGCTCATGTGGAAGAGCCATATAATAAAAGGAGACAAGCCTTGAATATTTCTTGGTACTACAGGAATTTGAAGATGTATTCCAAGAAATACCTAAATTTCCACTAAGAAGGGAGATATATTTCTCGATTGACTTAGTGCCAGGAGTTTCCCCATTGTCAAAAACACCTTACAGAATGAGCACACCAGAGTTAAAATAATTACAAATGCAGTTGGAAGAATTTTTGAAGAAAGGGTACATACGTCCAAGTGTTTCACCTTGGGGAGCACCAGTACTTTTTGTCAAAAAGAAGGATGGAACCTTGAGGCTATGTATTGAATTCCGACAGTTAAACAAGTACACTATAAAGAACAAGTATCCTCTACTCCGAATTGATGACCTCTTTGATCAGCTAAGAGGAGCAAAGATATTTTCAAAAATTGACCTGAGGGAAGGATACCATCAGGTAAGAATCAAGGAAGAAGACATTCACAAGACAACCTTTAGGACCAGGTATGGGCATTATGAATTTGTAGTGGTTCCATTTGGACTGACCAATGCACCAATTGTCTTCATGTGTTTAATGAATGGCATATTCAGAAATTATTTGGACAAGTTTGTCATAGTATTCCTAGATGACATACTTATCTATTCTAAGTCTGAAGAGGAACATGAACATCACTTAAGACTAGTATTGCAAGTACTGAGAGAACATCAGTTGTATGCCAAGTTGAGTAAGTGTTATTTTTATCTAAAGAAGATCCATTACTTGGGACACATTATTTCAGAGCAGGGCATAGCAGTAGATCTAGAGAAGATAAAAGCCATTAAAGGATGGCCAACACCCAAAAATGTGTCAGACGCCAGATATTTTATGGGATTAGCTGGCTACTATAGAAGGTTCATAGTAGGGTTCTCTAAGATTGCTCATCCCATCACTTATTTGCACAATAAGGGAGCTAAATTTGAATGGACACTCAAGTGTGAAAATAATTTTAATCTGTTGAAGGAATTACTTACTAGTGCACCTGTGTTAAAGATTGTTGACCCAAATGAAAGTTTTGTGGTATGTACAGACACATGTAAGGAAGGACTTGGGGGAGTCCTCACGCAAAATGGACATGTCATTGGATATGAGTCCAGAAATCTTAAGTAATATGAGAGTAACTATGCCACCCACGACTTGGAACTTGTTGCCATTGTTCACGCCTTGACGATGTGGAGGCATTATCTCATGGGGAAGACATTCGAATTAAGGACAAACCACATTGGCATGAAGTATCTTTTTGACAACCAACCTTGAATTCTAGGCAAACAAGATGGATGGAATTTTTAAGTGAATATGACTTCGATATCAAGCATATCAAGGGAAAGGAGAATAAAGTTTTCGATGCACTTAGTAGAAGATTGCATATGATGCATACTATTGTTGTCAATATGCATTAGTCATACTTGAAGAGAAGAATTTTAGATGGTCTTGTTACATACCAACATTACGTATAGGTGAAGGAAAACTTACAACAAGGAGATGTACAACATAAAATAAAGGAGTACGAGATAAAGGAAGATGTATTACTCATGCATAAAAATAGAATCTATGTTCCTAGTTCCGGAGAACTGAGGAATTTGGTACTGAAGGAAATGCATGATGTTCCTTATGCTGGACATCCTGATTACCAAAAAAAAATTACAACAGTAAGAAGCCAGTTCTTTTGTCCAGGAATGAAGAAGGATGTTGCTGATTACATCGCTCGATGTATGGAATGTCAAAAGGTGAAGGTTGAGCATAGGCACCCAACGGGTTTGCTGCAACCATTGCCAATTCCAGAGAAGAAATGGGAAGTGATCACCATGGATTTCATCACAGGATTACCCAGAGAGAATAAGAAACATGATTCAATCATGGTGGTCGTTGAAAAATTAACAAAGGCTTATCATTTTGTGCCTGTGAAGACAACGCATACAATGTATAATATTGCAGAAATTTTCATGAAGGAAATTGCTAGGTTGCATGGGATACCTAGGACAATTGTCTCAGACAGAGATACGAAGTTTACCTCCAATTTCTGGAGGGGATTGTTTAAAGGATTTGGCACAAATCTAAACTTTAGCACAAGATATCATCCCCGGATAGATGGGCAAACAGAGAGATTCAATCAAATAATTGAAGACATGCTGAGAATGTATGTGATGGATAAGCCATCTAAGTGGGAAGATTACTTATACTTGGTTGAGTTTGCATATAATAATGGGTATCAAGATTCATTGAGAATGAGCCCATTTGAAGCCTTGTATGGTAGGAAATGAAATACTCCAGTAATCTGGGACAACCCAGCAGATAGAGTGGTACTTGGGCCGGAGTTGCTCAAGGACATGGAAGACCAGGTGGTTAAGATCGAGTAGAATTTAAAGGCAGCTCAGGATAGACAGAAAGTTTATGCAGACAAGAACAAGACATCTAGATAATTCAAAGTAGGGGAGCATGTACTTTTGAAAGTGAATCCCACGAAAATCTCTTTGAAATTGGGTATTTGTACAAAGCTGGCAGCCAGATTCTGTGGTCCATTTGAAATATTGGACAGAATAGGGCCAGTTGCATACATGATTGCATTTCCTGCTTCCATGAATGTGCATAATGTATTTCATGTATATTTACTAAAGAAATATGTACATGATCCTAACCATGTTATTGATTGGCATATGATTAAGGTAGAGACAGAGGGAGATTTTCAGGTTTAGCCAGTGCGGGTATTGGACAGAAAAGTCAAAATGCTCCAAAATCGAGTTATAGAGCTGGTAAAAGTTCAGTGGACCTGCTATAGTCCTGAAGATGCTACTTGGGAACATGAAGATGCCATGTTTGCAGAGTACTTGCATCGTTTTGAATAAATTTTAGATTTTGATCTTTATTTTTTATATGCACTGAGGACAGTGCCAAAATAAGGGGAAGGGGATGTAACACCCTAGGTTTTGAACCCCCATTTTAAATAATGTATTGTTACAATGCTGAGAGGCCAGAGTGCCCAAACAATTATTAAAAGGCCAGCGTGCCCAAGACATGTAATGTTTTTATCATTATTAATAATAAACACATCATTGGCTGCTAGACGAACAAGGACTAGAGTTGTAGGGTCCTATGGTTCCACAAGAGAGGGGGCTTGAGGGGCTAAGTGTTTATTCCTATTCTAATTACCGTCTTTTCCTAAGGGAGGGGATTGGTTACGTGAGCTTCTTGGGGAAGGCCAGGAGGTTCTTGATTCCACACGAAGTTACTTAAACCCGCCTCTGGTCTGATGAGGGGGTTCAAATGATGGCTTGTTCACTAATTTCCTGTACGTTCATTCATTTCCCCTCACGCACTTTCATGCACCCCCTTACCCATTCATTGATCCATCCTCACCTACGTCTCCGTCTTGACTTGGGAAAGGGAACCGAACTGCTGAAGAATTAGCCACAGGATAGTTGGCTGTAATGGTCGTTGGTGTAATCCAACCATGACTTGAGGCCTGCATGTCTGAGATGCGTTGGCGTGTACCCTGTTTTTCTCACAATTGTGAGTCTTGAGAGTTCCAGCATTAAGATTCTGGACCAGTTGTGCTGGAGGCCCTGGAATAAAGGAGAAGGACTGCCTCAGGGACTGCGTGGAAGAGAAGGGTGGAGGTCCATTCTCTTGGGGTGGTACAGGATGGGTAGAAGAGAGATGGGTACTTTGGATTGTTGTGGGTGTTGGGAAACCTGTGAGAGCTTGAGAGCTGGCTAGTTTGGGAACCCAAGTACACTCTAGAACCATCCTAGTGGATTCATAGCCCTGGCTCGGGGGTGACACTGCTGTTGAGATTTGGAGCAGTGGTGTCTATAGTTGGGTGGAACATCCTTGGTCTGCAACTAGTTGGTGTCATCTTTCATAAATATAAGTGTTCTCTATTATGGTATCATTTACATGTATATGAATGTATTTCCGCTGTGTATTTTAATTATCGTTTAACTAAATCTTAGATTCTGCATGCTTGTTGGATATTGATGTTCATGTCATTAAAGTCTTCTTTAATGCATCCTTAAATTTGAAAGAAGGTATTGGTAAGAGAAATATGTCCAAGGATGGGCTTGAAGGTAGCATACCCCGGCTTGTGGGTGCCTGGGTATGTTACAGGCCTTTCCATTGGGCATCTCTTGGACCACCTGGTCGATTTCTTCCTCTACGATGGGTTTGCATAGGACAACATTTTGATCCTCTATGACCAATTTGGGGATGTGCTTAGTTATCCTCTGGATGGCTGCGAATCTGTCTTGGTTGGGCTCTTTGGCTATCCCCTGGAAGTGATTGACCAATATATTTTCAATGTCCTGGTGGGATTCTCTTTTGATCTCATCTTGATCCCTAATATTCAAGATTTTGTTATGAGATATTCTTGCGATAGTTGTTCTGTGAAAAAACTTGGTGTTCCTCTCCCCTTCCTTAAGCCACCTTATTATGGACTTTTGGCGCCACAGAGTCTCTTCCTGCTTGCATCTTGCTTCCCATTCCTGGATCATTTGGATCTCTTATCTTTTCTGATCCTATGTGTATCCCTCTTCGATGCAAAGTTGTTGCAGCTTCCTCATCATGTCCTCGGTGATTTTTTCCCTCTAGTTTATGTTCCCAAAGACTTCTCTGTTCCACTCCTTAAGTTTTTTTTTGATGTACTTGATTTTCTTGTATAGTTTGAACATCCTTGTCCCTTGGTCCAGTAGTTCCTCCTGCCACCATTGGTTGATGTTCTCCTTGAAGGTGGGATGGTCGATCCAAAATTACTCAAATCTAAATGGCCTGTTCTTTGGTGTGGTATGAAAATTCGCTTTCAATTGAACCAGCTAGTGGTCTGATCCCCCTAGGGGAGGATGATGCAGTCCAAAGCTAAACCCTGCAAAATGATGGATTCTGAAACCAAGAATCTGTCTAGCCTTGTGGCTACTCGGTGGTGAGCTAGTTGTTTGTTGTTCTAGGTGAACTGTCCATTCTTGGTCCTTATGTTCACAAGCTCCATTGTGTCTATGAAAGATGAGAATTCTTCCGCATCCCTGTCCAGTCTCTTGGTGCCCCCTCTTTTCTCAGCAAGAGTAGTGATGACATTGAAGTCCCCAACCATAATCCAATGGATGTTGCTGTTTCACTATTGTAGATTCTCGTGGTCTAGGAGCAATCTCCTTTTTTCCTCCATCGCCTTGGTGCCATACACATTCGTGCATAGAATTTCCGTTGTGGTCCCTATATTTTGCATGTTAACAAAAAGTGTGTGTCTCATGGCTTCTGTTGTGACTAGGTTCTTCAATTGTGGGTTCCACAAGGTGAGAATTCCTCCCGCCGTCTGTTGGCTTTCTACAACCAACATCTTGTATTTACTCCAGTGTTTTTTACTGATTATTTCCATTTTGTCCAGTTTGCATTTTGTTTCTTGAATGAAACAGAGGTCAAGTTGTTCCTTCCTCAGTCTATTTTTAAGGATTCATTGCTTTCTTGGGTTGTTTAGTCCTCTTATAGTCCAAGTTATAATCTTCATTTAAACATGTGGGGGGGAGTTGGGGAAGAGATTTTTAATCTTACCTGAAATTATCGGCATGGCTCCTAGTTCTTGTAGGGATACGCTGTTTGATTTCCTTCCTTTCTTCCTCCTTTCCTTCTTGGGTGAGTGTTGTGGTTGTCCATCACCTGTTTTGATTCCCAGGTGTCCTATCTCGCCATGCATGCACTTGGTACCTCTAGATTTTTCTTCCTCCCTTAGGAGGAAGAGATATTGAATGCGATCCAATTGCTATGCTGACACATTGTCAACTCCCTACCTTTTCCATTGTTCCAGTATGTTCGGGAGGTCTATTCCTTCCCTTTCCACAATGTCTCTAAGATCTGGGTCTTCTGTTCCTACCTCGCTTGGTGTCATCTCAGCATCTCCGTCTACGTCCTACATTGGGGTGTTGGTGTCTTCGTTTCCTCCTTCCATAGGACTTGCGCTGCCTCTCAGTTCTCCCTTGTTGTTTGGATTTTCCGTGTTCTCATGAGTTGCATGTTCGCTTGTTTCCCTAACTTTTGTCTTTTATTTTCCCCCTTTTTCCCCCTGGTTGGGGCTGCCCCTTCCTTCTGCTCTATTCCTGTCTTCCGAGTTGCTTCTTGTTGGGGGCTTTCCTTGTCTTTTGTTTCCTCTGCTTTTGTGATTCGGCCTCACAAAACCGTCCTCATCCTGTTGTAGTTTGGTGTTTTTCGGTTCTTGTTTTTTATTGAGAGGACATTCTCTTAGTAGGTGTCCATGTTCATGACATCTTCTACAACGAAACGTGATCTTCTTGTAGTCTATGCTTTGTATCCATTCCTCATCCCTAAACTCCAGGCTTATGGCCTCTGATTGAGCCCCCGAGACATCCATCTCTATGCATATCCTTGCATAGGATGTGTATCTTCCTTTTAATGTTGCTTCTGATGTCTTGACATATTTTCCAAGCTTGTTCCCTATTGCTTCGAAGGTGGACGACAATCGGTAATATAGAAATAAGGAGTAAAGCCTTAGCCAGACTGGGACATTTTTAAAGGTTTCTTTCTCTGGGGAGAATTTTTCCTTCCATGGGCGCATGTACAACCCCGCTGAGGCATGGAAATATGCCCACCCCTCAAAGACTTTATCCTCGTCCTCCAGGTTCATAAAGACTGCTGTGAAGAACCCTTTCGATCCCAGGTGGAGTTCAACTTCTCCACTCGGATTCCATTGGTATTTTATCCAATTGCACAATGTTTTTTTTGTGGGCCACAGGCCCATGAAATTGCAGATCAGTGCATGCGTCTTCATCTGATTCTGGAAGAGTTTCGTTCGGGGGTCTTCCAGTATAACTTTGGGGATCAATGTTGTTTTAGGTTTACATGGATTGTGCCCACCTACTCCACTGGGGTTCACCGTTTCTTGCGTACCGTTCTAGGCTTCTCTGGTCTCTTCCCCCATGCTATCACTTTTTCCTTGGTTGACCTCTTGATTCTTTTCCGATCCTAGTCCCAAGGTGCCTGTCAAAGGTTCCTTTAAACGGACGTTGTGTGGGCCTTTCCCTCTGTCCACCACTACCTGCTTATAGGAAGGGGTTCCACTCCCTCCCCCTTTGGTAACCATGCTGGCCGCTGCTGAAACCGTAATTGTTAAACCCTAGATTGAATTTTTCATCAGAGTCGTCTTACCCACACACACCAAATTAATCTCCTTTCATTCTTTATTAACTTAATATTAATAATAAATATATTAATAGAAAAAATAATGATGTCAATAACAATATCCTTGTACAAAAATATCTTCATACAAAATCTATACTTGATAAAAAAATAAATAATTACAAATAAAAATGATGGTAAAATATATTAATTGAAAAGAAATGATGTCAATAACAATATCCTTGTTAAAAAATATCTTCGTACAAAATTTCTACTTAATAAAAAATTAATTACAAATAAAAATGATCGTAAAATAAAAATAATTATTACGTAATAAAAAATTAATTACAAATAAAAATGATCGTAAAATAAAAATAATTATTGAGAATACAGCTTAGATTGAAAAAAAAAATCAAACATAATATCTTAATAAACCATAATATATTGTGGGAAACACAAGAAGCTTGGTTGACTTTAATACATAGGTACGTCATAAAAATAGCATAATTTGCCGCCCAATCATCATCAATCGAAGCCCTCATAATTCCATACACTTTGTTTATATATAAAAAGGTAAAAGAAACATGATATTATTCACACTTTGTTATATGAAAAAGTTGAAGTACCAAGGGATTAGTTTTCTATATGAGAGCATAATTTGAACTCTTTGTGGTTATAGTGATCATAAATTTATGACTCTTTTGAATTTATAATTTTATAATTTTCTATTAAAATTTTTGACAAATATAGATTGCAGTGCGCGCCCACAAGTATAAGTTTATTATTTTAATTATTTCCTTCAAATCCATGGCATTAATTATTTCAAATTTTAATTTTCCTTCGGCTTTCATTGTCACTTTCCAATAGTATTTATTTCAGTTTTTATGATAAAGAGGAATTTTTTTAACAAGTTTAAAATAAAAAGGAAGAGTTTTTATTTCAGTTATTATGATAAAGAGGATATTTTTAATTTTTTTAACAAGTTTAAAATAAAAATGAACATAAGAAAAGTGAAATGATGAAGATAAGAAAATTAATAAATAATACTATCTCATTTTAATGTCATTAGAGAATAATGATAATATTTTAATTAATAGAATTTATAAAATGGTAATATAGTTGGAATAACAACTTTGTATGAAATGATGACTTTGTATGAAATGATGATGACATCCAAACACTATAACTGCATATTCTCCTTAGCTAGTGGTGTGCATTTTTATGAACAGGCAAGGATATGAAAAGATAAACAAAGGAAACACAACACACAATACAATGAGTTACCTGTTGTGTGAGATTTTAGACTTAAAATAATATTTCAAGACTTAAAACACATATCCAGATACAAATAATCCAACATGCTGCAATATAATTGATCCCTTTACAAAATCAATAGATGATTAACATGTTATATAACAGTAAAAAGATTAATTAAAACAATAGTTGAAAGGAAAATGAAATGCACATTGCACACATTCCAAATTTGCATCCAAGATAAGATTAAGAACACATAAAGATTTGAGAAAAAGAACACAAACTGTCATGAATATATATATATATATATATATATATATATATATATATATATATATAT
>JZKD02S2107999.1:358103-373610 GCA_000966675.3 Picea glauca
TTATTCTTAAGGATAAAAGATTTGTATTTTTTGAGTCTTTGTATTTTTCAAATTTCCTAAAACAAGAATTTCATCACCGATAAATTCGCAATGCCTTTTATTGTTTATTTTTGGATAAAGAATGAAAAAAATCTAAACGAACATAAGTTTTCCAACACTTTTTCAAATAATCCTTTAAACGGGCAGTAATTTAAAATTTAAGGAATTTTAATTTAAATCGGAAAATCGGGATTTGGAGTTTTGCGTGAACAAATGTTTGATGCAAATTGAATTGCGAAATCCCGATCCCCGATTTCCCGATACTTTAAAACTTAATTAAAACATAATTTACTCAATTCAGAATTAAAAGGGTTTAAACATTAAGTTAATCACGTTGCAAAATCGAGATTCACGGTTTTGTGAGATCAAATAATCTTGTCATCGTGTTTCCCGATTTCTCGATTTCACGATACATTTAATCCTTAAGTAAAGTTTTGAATTAATATAATCACTTCTGAGAATGATTAAGAGTTGATTAATTACATCGCGATATCAGGATTCACAGTTTTGTGAGAAGCATGTTTCATGTCATCATATTTCCCGAAATCCCGATCCCCGATTTTCCGATTAACGAAATCCCGAAAAGGTCTAATTTTGATTAATTAAGATACTAAAAACGTTTTAATTTAAAATTATTCATCGCGATTTCGGCAATTAGGGTTCTTCGACGACATATTTCCTCGACATCAAAAGTGCCAAAACTCCGAAAAGCAGGTTTTCAAATTTAATTCAAGATCAACGCTAATTAATCATCCTTCTAAACAAGGCTTAAAGTTAAACTTTCTTTGAATGTCTTTAATGCGTCATTGTCCGATTTAGTAAGCTTCTATTATATTTGAAAACACCGAGAAAGCCTAAGTACAAACATTAAATGCATATCTTCGGAAATATCTTTTGCATTAAAATCCTTAACTTCATAACATAGGTACAAATCTCAATGTTTTTATGATATATTTGAAATAAATATTTGAAACGTCTGTATTATCATTTCAAAGCTAAATTACTCTCTGTTACAGGTTTTCAAGTTAAACATAGAGCTATGGCACCCAAAAAGGCTTCGAAGAAAAATGAAGATCAACCAGAAAGTGATATTATCTCCGATACTACTGCATCCGGAGTACACTCTGTCAAATCATGGACTGGAATTTCAGAAAAACTGGAGGATGAGCTTAAATATGCAGCCACTGATTTGGAAAATCACCTACGAGATATTGCCGAGTCTGAGCTTCATAAGGTTGCTGCACGTCCGAGACTTGTGTCATATACCGATATGATCGGCTAGGCACTGGAAAAAGTAGATATCCCGACCAGAAGCATTCTGAACGAGCAAGGAGCTGTCACCGGCTCATTCAGGCCTTAGCATATTCAAGTAATGTATAAGCTCTCGCCCAATTATAGACACACTTTTAATTATTTGTTTTTAGTTGAGTTTCAAAGAAAAGAATGCATTGAAGCGGGCCAAACATACCCTGACATGATTAGAGGATGGGCCAGAGATGAAAACAAGTTTAGGGCTGATTTACATGGAATTTATGCCACAGCTTCCTTAAACGAATATATGGTTTATGTAGCAATGATGTTATGTAGACTTTTTGGGAGAAAGGACCCTTGTCACTTTCAAGCAGATTGGACACCTTTTTTAAAGGAAGTTTCAGAGGGAAGCAGTTTTAATTGGCACAAAATTTTGTCAGATAACCTCACATCAGAGGTTGTGAATTACAAAGCAGCTAGGTCAAAAGGACAACCAGTTTCTTTTTATATGTCAGCTTATATCATGGATGCCATTTGTTTTATGACTCCTTTCCCATTAATGAATTGGAGTTGGAATGTTTCTTTCCCAGAGCCTGTTCATAAATACCACTCAGCTCTCTGGGAAGAAAATGCAAAAAATGGTTTTTATGAGGTTTGTCATTATGTAATTATCCCTCTGCACAAAATATTCTTTGGATGCGAACCTCCTCACATTTCTAATACCATCATAGAAAACCTCAAGTCAGTTGCTGACTGATTCATTGAGGAAAATATTTCCTATGTTAGGGTTTATGGCTGTTCCATTCCGCCTCACGCACTCCCAAAATTTTTACCAGATAGGTTGATATGCAGAGAAGTGGCTTATCAGTTAGTCAAGGGTGGTATTGGGTTAGAATTAAAGCTCAACAGAAAAAAGCATGGCCATCTTTTCCTGTTTATATCGGAAAATTCATTTTATTAAACTTAGGCCATTCTAAGGTAGAGGCCGAGTCGTTGGACGAAGTGAAATTAGAAAGAATAGAGCACAGGAAACACGATGCTTACCAAATAATTAGTCGACATTACATACAATGTAATTTAAAAGCATATGAACATGAAATTTCAGTTTATGATGATGTTTTCAAAAATATTAAATCGTATGAAGAAGTGCAGAACAGAGTGAAAACCTTTTCACCTGATGCACAGGTGAGGTTTGCATCTTTTCAAAGACATAGACGAAGCTGCCTGCAAAAGATTTTATAAGATGAAATGTCGACTTCATTGCCAGAGAAAGAAACAACTCCTCCAGGGTTTGAAACTGATATTCAGGATAAGTCAAGTGACAAAGATAAGTTGAAAGATCTTGAAATACCTCCTCAGAATACAGAGGGTTTCTAGACCAAAGAACCAGAGAGAGAAAAGGGAAAATGAATAGAAACAAGTCCAATAGTTCTCGATGATATTCCAGAAAATATTGGAGGAACAACTTCAAAGGAAATTGACAGTCCTATCACAACATTGAATCCACTACAGTCTACTTTCGGAACCCCTCATCAAGGATTTCTATATGTAAGTGACCTAGAGCCAATCTCCAGAGATGAAATCCCCTCATCTGATTATTTTTTCAGTAAAAAACGAAGAGCTGTCTTGAAACAGGAAATTCATCNGAAATAATGCAGTTGCAGGACAGATTAAAGGAAAATGAAAGAATTATTGGTTGGGGAATAAAAAAGGGTCTAGAACAAGCTAGACTCAAAGACATGCAAGAAATCCAAAAGTTGAATAAAAATTGGGATGAGGCAAAACACATGATATAGGTTACTCAAGAACAGGTTCAAAACATGGGCGATGAAAATAAATTTTTGCAAGATAAGATTATTTCAATTACTAATCAAGTAATTTAAATTGAACATTTTAGGACGCAAGCATCAGAAATATATGCAAACATTGAAGAAGAACAACAAAAAATATTCTGTAATCTGGAAATCATCCAGAACTATTTTCATGAGTCAAATAGGTCTATGGAAAAGGTAGTTCAGAAAGAAAGAGAAGCTAAAGCAACAAGCAATTCTTTTCAAAAGGTAATAACTTCTTTACAAAAAGAAGAAATTGGTAAAACCCAAAAATTACCCATTTCGAAACAGGAAAAATGAGATATAATGATAAAAGTTTGGGAATCAAGATTGGCAGAATATAAAGGAATTAGAAAAGGAATTAATGAAGATTGTCAAAGGATCTTCAATATTATTGAAAAAGATTCAGTAAATATCGGGACATATGGTTTTTCTGAGTTATTAGACGAAGTCAACATTGCCAGTCATCAGCTGAAGTCAAAATAAGAACTCGAAGAAAGGAAAGAAAAATTTTTAAATATTAAATCGATCAACATTACAGAAATAGATAAGTGGATGATAGCTTCAAGTTCAAAGTTGGAAAAGGTTAAATTCACAGAGAAGACAATAGAAAGCCAGTTGTCAGGCTTACAGAGAATATTTTTCTCTTTTGAAGCAAATGAAGTACCTGAGGCTCCTAGGGTCTTGGTAAACTTTTTGGGGAAATATGTTCAATGCGTTGAAACAGAGAAAGAAAGTTCATCAACGCAAATTTAAAATTTTGTAAATATTTTTATTTTTAGAATCTTGAAAGAAATTGTAAATGGTTGACATTAGTTTATGTAACCGTAATATTAAGAGGTTGGTTAGTTACCAACGAAAAACTTTGATAGAAAGGTATAAATATATTTTCAAAAGGCTAAAAAAGGGCTTCAAAAATTTTTTAGAAGGCCAATTTTTGTAATATCAACTTTGAAGTTCATCGGAATATAAACCGCAAACAGAATTCTTGATCTTGCAACTTTGTGACTATGTTTCTTCCCTTGTTTATCATGCTTTGTTAAATTTTCTTCTTAATGTGTGTTTCTAACAAACAAATCAATTTGAATTTATATACATTGTTGTTTATTATTTCAGATTGGTTTGGATGTTGAATGTATTACAGTCTTTCCTCTGAAATTACTTTAGTAATTTTAAGACCTGTAAAACCTTTTGTTCCTTAATATTTCACTCTGTTAGAAATCTTGTTTTTCTTTCATCATTGTTATTTGAAATATAAGATTCTTTCTGGATAAAAGGCTTATATTTCTCTGTATTGTGTTTCATTGTTTACAATTTCAAAATTGTCACAAAACCAGGAAACAACCTTGAATGTGTTTTTACATTACTGTTTTAGATTTTAAAGTTGTTTTCATTAATATCATTTCTAAAAATCTGAAGTAACCAATTGATAAAAAAACCCATTTATAAACCTTTAAAACCCCATCACCCATGACAGTCCCTAGTGGCAGACAACCTAACGTAGAACCTGGTCTTCAGGATCAAATCATCATTTCCCTAAGCTTATTTAACACTATTCTACAAACAACGACCAATAGGGCTGAGTTAGAAAGATCATGGGCTGCTATTGAACGTGACATTAGCATCCAAGAGCAATAGGAATTAAGACAGAGACAGTTGAGAAACTGAATATGATCTAGTCTTTCTTTGTTTCTTTATTCCAAACCCTTCTTATAAAAATATTTTTTCGGATGCCTTGACGGTATGTTTTATAGCCTTAAAACATAAACTCAGGAACAACAGGTTTATCAAGCCAAACCACAGAAATAGAGAAAACAAGAAACCAAGTAAAGCCCCAAATGGAAGCAATCCAGAAGTTGGGACTAGAACAGAAGGGCGAGACAAAACCAACAAAGGGGAAGAAGGAGGAAAGGAAAAGAAAAAATCTAAAGAAGCTAAGGAACAAGCCACAAATGAACACACAAATAGTCCAAACAATAAGATGGAATAGCGGGGTAGCGCAACTCCTATGGACGGATAAACCAGATATGCCAACGCCCCCATGCAGGAGGCAGACGAAGATGCGGAAATGACACCAAGTGAGGTAGGTATGGAAGATCTTGATCTCAAAGATATTGTGGAAAGGGAAGGAATATATCTCTTGAACGTATTGGATTAATGGAAAAGGAAGGGCATAAACAATGTACCACCCAAGCAACTAGATCATATCCAATACCTATTCCTTCTAAGGGATCACACCTAGGAATGAAAGTAGGTGAGGGACAACCACAACTCTCACCGAAGCAGACGAGAAGGAAGAAAGACAGGAAATCAAACAGTGTAGCCCTATAGGAACTAGGAGCTCTGTTGATAAACTCATGTAAGATCAAAAAGATCTTTCCCAACTCCCCCCCACATGTTTAAATGAAGATTATAACATGGAATATTAGAGGCCTAAACAACCCACGAAAGAAAATAATCCTTAAAAAAAACCGAGGAAGGAACAATTGGACCTCTGTTTCATCTAAGAGACAAAATGCACTGTAGACAGAATGGAAACAATCAACAAAAAAAAATGGAGCAAGTACAAGATTTTGTCTGTCTAAGGACAATAGATGGCATGCAACATTCTCACCTTATGGAACCCACAAGTGATGAATCTACTAGTAGCCGAATCCACCAAATACAGACTTTCGGTTAACATGCAAATCATAGGTAACACATAGGTGATTCTCTGCACTAATGTGTATGGTCCCCAGAGGTTGGAAGAAAAGAGAAGAATTCTCCTAGACCTAGAAAACCTAAAATCCCATTCCAGTAACTGCTACTGGATCCTGGCAGGGGACTTCAACATCATCACGACACTTGTGGAGAAAAAAGGAGGCACCAGGAGATTGGATAGAGATGCAAAAGACTTTTCATCTTTCATTGACATAGTGGAGATGGTGGACATCAAAACCAGTAATGGCCAAATCACATGGAACAACAAACAGATAAATCAACATCAGATAGTGACAAGGCTAGACAGATTCTTGGTGTCGGAGTCTGTCATCCTATAGGGTTTAACTTTAGAATGCAACATCTGCCCCTAGGGGGGTTCAAACCACTGACCAGTGCAATTGGAAGAAAAATTCCAAACCACACCAAAGAACAAACCTTTCAGATTCAAGAAATTTTGGATCGAACATCCCACCTTCAAGGAGAACATTAGCCAATGGTGGTGGGAGAAAAAAATTGGAGCAAGGGACAAGGATGTTCAAACTTTATAAGAAAATTAAGTACATCAAACATAAACTCAAGGAGTGGAACAAGGAAATATTTGGAAACATAAACCATGAAAAATAAAATATTGAAGATAGAATGAGGAAACTCCAGGAAATATGCATAGACGCGGGCTACACAGAGGATAGAAAAAAGGAAGAGATCCAAATGACCCAGGAATGGGAAGCAAGATGCCAACAGGAAGAGTCTCTATTCTGCCAAAATTATAGAATCAAGTGGCTAAAGGAAGGAGAGCGGAACACCAAGTTTTTTCATATAACAACCATAGCTAGAAGAACCCACAACAAAATACTGAAAAATTTGGGATCAGGATGGAATCAAGAGAGAGTCCCACAAGGAGATTGAAAATATACTGGTAAATCACTTCCATGGGATAGCCTAGGAACCCAACCAAGACCGAACGGAGGCCATACAAAGGATAACTCAAGACATCCCCAGGCTAGTTACCAAGGAACAAAATATCAACCTAAACAAACCCATCGCTAAGGAGGGAATTGACCAAGTGGTCTAGGAGATGCCCAATGGAAAGGCCCCATATCCAGATGGTTTCACAGTGGAATTCTTCAAAGCCTACTAGGAAGTGGTCAAACATGACGTTTATGGGGTGGTGGAAGACTCCATACGTTCGACCTCCATTCTGAAGGCGCTAAATGCCAAAATGATTACTCTAATCCCCAAAGAAAATGAAGCAAGGACCCATGACCGCTACATACCCATATCTTTATGCAATGTGGTTTATAAGATAATATCCAAAGTCATAGCCAATAGACTGAAACCTCTCCTACCCACACTGATTTCACAGGAACAGGCATTTTTTGTATAAGGGCGACAAATTTTGGACAACATCATCCATGCCCATGAGCTGATACACACACTGAAAATACAGAAGAGAGGGGGGATGATAATCCAACTTGACTTAGCAAAGGATTATGACAAAATTAGNAAAACTTTGATAGAAAGGTATAAATATATTTTCAAAAGGCTAAAAAAGGGCTTCAGAAATTTTTTAGAAGGCCAATTTTTGTAATATCAAGTTTGAAGTTCATCGGAATATAAACTGCAAACACAATTCTTGATCCTGCAACTTTGTGACTATGTTTCTTCCCTTGTTTATCATGCTTTGTTAAATTTTCTTCTTAATGTGTGTTTCTAACAAATAAATTAATTTGAAGTTATATACATTGTTGTTTATTATTTCAGATTGGTTTGGATGTTGAATGTATTACAGTCTTTCCTCTGAAATTACTTTAGTAATTTTAAGACCTGTAAAACCTTCTGTTCCTTAATATTTCACTCTGTTAGAAATCTTGTTTTTCTTTCATCATTGTTATTTGAAATATAAGATTCTTTCTGGATAAAAGGCTTATATTTCTCTGTATTGTGTTTCATTGTTTACAATTTCAAAATTGTCACAAAACCAGGAAACAACCTTGAATGTGTTTTTACATTACTGTTTTAGATTTTAAAGTTGTTTTCATTAATATCATTTCTGAAAATCTGAAGTAACCAATTGATAAAAAACCCATTTATAAACCTTTAAAACCCCATCACCCATGACAGTCCCTAGTGGCAGACAACCTAACGTAGAACTTGGTCTTCAGGATCAAACCAGCATTTCCCTAAGCTTATTTAACACTATTCTACAAACAATGACCAATAGGGTTGAGTTAGAAAGATCATGGTCTGCTATTGAACGTGACATTAGCATCCAAGAGAAACAGGAATTAAGACAGAGACAGTTGAGAAACTGAATATGATCTAGTCTTTCTTTGTTTCTTTATTCCAAACCCTTCTTATAAAAATCTTTTTTCGGATGCCTTGACGGTATGTTTTATAGCCTTAAAACATAAACTCAGGAACAACAGGTTTATCAAGCCGAACCACAGAAATAGAAAAAACAAGAAACCAAGTAAAGCCTTAAATGGAAGCAATCCAGAAGTCGAGACTAGAACAGAAGGGCGAGACAAAACCAACAAAGGGGAAGAAGGAGGAAAGCAAAAGAAAAAATCTAAAGAAGCTAAGAAACAAGCCACAAATGAACACACAACTAGTCCAAACAATAAGATGGAATAGCAGGGTAGCGCAACTCCTATGGACGGATAAACCAGATATGCCAACGCCCCCATGCAGGAGGCAGACGAAGATGCGGAAATGACACCAAGTGAGGTAGGTATGGAAGATCTTGATCTCAAAGATATTGTGGAAAGGGAAGGAATATATCTCTTGAACGTATTGGATTAATGGAAAAGGAAGGGCATAAACAATGTACCACCCAAGCAACTAGATCATATCCAATACCTATTCCTTCTAAGGGATCACACCTAGGAATGAAAGTAGGTGAGGGACAACCACAACTCTCACCGAAGCAGACGAGAAGGAAGAAAGACAGGAAATCAAACAGTGTAGCCCTATAGGAACTAGGAGCTCTGTTGATAAACTCATGTAAGATCAAAAAGATCTTTCCCAACTCCCCCCCACATGTTTAAATGAAGATTATAACATGGAATATTAGAGGCCTAAACAACCCACGAAAGAAAATAATCCTTAAAAAAAACCGAGGAAGGAACAATTGGACCTCTGTTTCATCTAAGAGACAAAATGCACTGTAGACAGAATGGAAACAATCAACAAAAAAAAATGGAGCAAGTACAAGATTTTGTCTGTCTAAGGACAATAGATGGCATGCAACATTCTCACCTTATGGAACCCACAAGTGATGAATCTACTAGTAGCCGAATCCACCAAATACAGACTTTCGGTTAACATGCAAATCATAGGTAACACATAGGTGATTCTCTGCACTAATGTGTATGGTCCCCAGAGGTTGGAAGAAAAGAGAAGAATTCTCCTAGACCTAGAAAACCTAAAATCCCATTCCAGTAACTGCTACTGGATCCTGGCAGGGGACTTCAACATCATCACGACACTTGTGGAGAAAAAAGGAGGCACCAGGAGATTGGATAGAGATGCAAAAGACTTTTCATCTTTCATTGACATAGTGGAGATGGTGGACATCAAAACCAGTAATGGCCAAATCACATGGAACAACAAACAGATAAATCAACATCAGATAGTGACAAGGCTAGACAGATTCTTGGTGTCGGAGTCTGTCATCCTATAGGGTTTAACTTTAGAATGCAACATCTGCCCCTAGGGGGGTTCAAACCACTGACCAGTGCAATTGGAAGAAAAATTCCAAACCACACCAAAGAACAAACCTTTCAGATTCAAGAAATTTTGGATCGAACATCCCACCTTCAAGGAGAACATTAGCCAATGGTGGTGGGAGAAAAAAATTGGAGCAAGGGACAAGGATGTTCAAACTTTATAAGAAAATTAAGTACATCAAACATAAACTCAAGGAGTGGAACAAGGAAATATTTGGAAACATAAACCATGAAAAATAAAATATTGAAGATAGAATGAGGAAACTCCAGGAAATATGCATAGACGCGGGCTACACAGAGGATAGAAAAAAGGAAGAGATCCAAATGACCCAGGAATGGGAAGCAAGATGCCAACAGGAAGAGTCTCTATTCTGCCAAAATTATAGAATCAAGTGGCTAAAGGAAGGAGAGCGGAACACCAAGTTTTTTCATATAACAACCATAGCTAGAAGAACCCACAACAAAATACTGAAAAATTTGGGATCAGGATGGAATCAAGAGAGAGTCCCACAAGGAGATTGAAAATATACTGGTAAATCACTTCCATGGGATAGCCTAGGAACCCAACCAAGACCGAACGGAGGCCATACAAAGGATAACTCAAGACATCCCCAGGCTAGTTACCAAGGAACAAAATATCAACCTAAACAAACCCATCGCTAAGGAGGGAATTGACCAAGTGGTCTAGGAGATGCCCAATGGAAAGGCCCCATATCCAGATGGTTTCACAGTGGAATTCTTCAAAGCCTACTAGGAAGTGGTCAAACATGACGTTTATGGGGTGGTGGAAGACTCCATACGTTCGACCTCCATTCTGAAGGCGCTAAATGCCAAAATGATTACTCTAATCCCCAAAGAAAATGAAGCAAGGACCCATGACCGCTACATACCCATATCTTTATGCAATGTGGTTTATAAGATAATATCCAAAGTCATAGCCAATAGACTGAAACCTCTCCTACCCACACTGATTTCACAGGAACAGGCATTTTTTGTATAAGGGCGACAAATTTTGGACAACATCATCCATGCCCATGAGCTGATACACACACTGAAAATACAGAAGAGAGGGGGGATGATAATCCAACTTGACTTAGCAAAGGATTATGACAAAATTAGTTGGCACTATATGGTCAAGATTCTGGAAGCTTTTGGCTTCATGCAACACTGGATCAACTGGATTGTCAGCCTAGTTTCAATGACAAGTTACTCACTTTTAATCAATGGAGCCCCAGCCAAACCATTTTGGCCTTCAAGAGGCATCAGACAATGAGACCCACTATCACCTTTCTTGTTCATTATGATGATGGAAGGACTCATTAGAAGCATAAAAAGAGCAACTGCAACAAGAGAAATGACAAGCATAAAACCTTTTGAAAACTTCCCTACCTCCACACACCAACAGTTCATAGATGACACCTTACTCCATGGCACACCTACGGTCAAGGAAGAAAAAGCCTACAAAAGAATATTAGAAGATTTTGGGGAAGCCTCAGGAGTGGAGATCAATNGGGTAGCGCAACTCCTATGGACGGATAAACCAGATATGCCAACGCCCCCATGCAGGAGGCAGACGAAGATGCGGAAATGACACCAAGTGAGGTAGGTATGGAAGATCTTGATCTCAAAGATATTGTGGAAAGGGAAGGAATATATCTCTTGAACGTATTGGATTAATGGAAAAGGAAGGGCATAAACAATGTACCACCCAAGCAACTAGATCATATCCAATACCTATTCCTTCTAAGGGATCACACCTAGGAATGAAAGTAGGTGAGGGACAACCACAACTCTCACCGAAGCAGACGAGAAGGAAGAAAGACAGGAAATCAAACAGTGTAGCCCTATAGGAACTAGGAGCTCTGTTGATAAACTCATGTAAGATCAAAAAGATCTTTCCCAACTCCCCCCCACATGTTTAAATGAAGATTATAACATGGAATATTAGAGGCCTAAACAACCCACGAAAGAAAATAATCCTTAAAAAAAACCGAGGAAGGAACAATTGGACCTCTGTTTCATCTAAGAGACAAAATGCACTGTAGACAGAATGGAAACAATCAACAAAAAAAAATGGAGCAAGTACAAGATTTTGTCTGTCTAAGGACAATAGATGGCATGCAACATTCTCACCTTATGGAACCCACAAGTGATGAATCTACTAGTAGCCGAATCCACCAAATACAGACTTTCGGTTAACATGCAAATCATAGGTAACACATAGGTGATTCTCTGCACTAATGTGTATGGTCCCCAGAGGTTGGAAGAAAAGAGAAGAATTCTCCTAGACCTAGAAAACCTAAAATCCCATTCCAGTAACTGCTACTGGATCCTGGCAGGGGACTTCAACATCATCACGACACTTGTGGAGAAAAAAGGAGGCACCAGGAGATTGGATAGAGATGCAAAAGACTTTTCATCTTTCATTGACATAGTGGAGATGGTGGACATCAAAACCAGTAATGGCCAAATCACATGGAACAACAAACAGATAAATCAACATCAGATAGTGACAAGGCTAGACAGATTCTTGGTGTCGGAGTCTGTCATCCTATAGGGTTTAACTTTAGAATGCAACATCTGCCCCTAGGGGGGTTCAAACCACTGACCAGTGCAATTGGAAGAAAAATTCCAAACCACACCAAAGAACAAACCTTTCAGATTCAAGAAATTTTGGATCGAACATCCCACCTTCAAGGAGAACATTAGCCAATGGTGGTGGGAGAAAAAAATTGGAGCAAGGGACAAGGATGTTCAAACTTTATAAGAAAATTAAGTACATCAAACATAAACTCAAGGAGTGGAACAAGGAAATATTTGGAAACATAAACCATGAAAAATAAAATATTGAAGATAGAATGAGGAAACTCCAGGAAATATGCATAGACGCGGGCTACACAGAGGATAGAAAAAAGGAAGAGATCCAAATGACCCAGGAATGGGAAGCAAGATGCCAACAGGAAGAGTCTCTATTCTGCCAAAATTATAGAATCAAGTGGCTAAAGGAAGGAGAGCGGAACACCAAGTTTTTTCATATAACAACCATAGCTAGAAGAACCCACAACAAAATACTGAAAAATTTGGGATCAGGATGGAATCAAGAGAGAGTCCCACAAGGAGATTGAAAATATACTGGTAAATCACTTCCATGGGATAGCCTAGGAACCCAACCAAGACCGAACGGAGGCCATACAAAGGATAACTCAAGACATCCCCAGGCTAGTTACCAAGGAACAAAATATCAACCTAAACAAACCCATCGCTAAGGAGGGAATTGACCAAGTGGTCTAGGAGATGCCCAATGGAAAGGCCCCATATCCAGATGGTTTCACAGTGGAATTCTTCAAAGCCTACTAGGAAGTGGTCAAACATGACGTTTATGGGGTGGTGGAAGACTCCATACGTTCGACCTCCATTCTGAAGGCGCTAAATGCCAAAATGATTACTCTAATCCCCAAAGAAAATGAAGCAAGGACCCATGACCGCTACATACCCATATCTTTATGCAATGTGGTTTATAAGATAATATCCAAAGTCATAGCCAATAGACTGAAACCTCTCCTACCCACACTGATTTCACAGGAACAGGCATTTTTTGTATAAGGGCGACAAATTTTGGACAACATCATCCATGCCCATGAGCTGATACACACACTGAAAATACAGAAGAGAGGGGGGATGATAATCCAACTTGACTTAGCAAAGGATTATGACAAAATTAGCTGGCACTATATGGTCAAGATTCTGGAATCTTTTGGCTTCATGCAACACTGGATCAACTGGATTGTCAGCCTAGTTTCAATGACAAGTTACTCACTTTTAATCAATGGAGCCCCAACCAAACCATTTTGGCCTTCAAGAGGCATCAGACAAGGAGACCCACTATCACCTTTCTTGTTCATTCTGATGATGGAAGGACTCATTAGAAGCATAAAAAGAGCAACTGCAACAAGAGAAATGACAAGCATCAAACCTTTTGAAAACTTCCCTACCTCCACACACCAACAGTTCATAGATGACACCTTACTCCATGGCACACCTACGGTCAAGGAAGAAAAAGCCTACAAAAGAATCTTAGAATATTTTGGGGAAGCCTCGGGAGTGGAGATCAATCACTCCAAATCCATGATCTATTTCTTCAATACCAACCCAACAATTCAAAGAAACTTGGCAAACATTTTGGGGTTTGAATGTAAAACTCCCCCAACGAAATATTTGGGAATCCCCCTGACGGACAGAGCATGAAAAATGGAAACATGGGAAGGAGTGATCAATAAACTACAGGAGAGAGTGAAAAACTGGACTTACAGATCCCTCAACCTAGCGGGAAGACTTGTTTTGACCAAATTGGTTATGCAAGCAATTTCAACCTATATGTTGTCAGTGTTTCTCTCTCCCAAAGGAATACTCCAAAAAATAACAGCCATCCAAAGGGACTTCCTATGGTGAGGAGAGGAAAGTAAGAAAAAATGGGCCCTGGTAGCTTGGGAAAAGGTTTTCAAACCAAAATGCAAAGGAGGCCTAGGGTTACAAGACCCACAAGTAACCAATGAAGCCTACAGGGAGAAACTCTGGTGGAGATGGTTCAAAGAAAAATCATCACCGTGGGAAACCCTATGGAAGGCCAAGTATGCCCCAGACATCAATGACCAAGATCAAATTCATTTTTTGGTCACAAGGGAGGGATCAACCATATGGAATCTAGCCTGACGCAACAAAACCTGGATCCATAAACATAATTTCTGGGGAATGAGGAATGGTAAAAAAACCATATTTTGGGAGGATGCGTGGCAATAGGAACTCAGAATGAAAAATCTAGACAGGGAGGAACTCCAACAAGAAATGACCGCTCAGGGAAAATTCAAAATCCATCACTACTAGAAACAAGAAAATGACTGCGACAGATGGAGAATCTGGGACAAACTCAATCCACAAAACAAAGATCGGATCGCAACAATAACGAAAAAGGTGGAGGAGGAATTGGGGAAAAGGAAAATTGTAGTCTCAGAAGAAGAGGACCAACTAAGATGGGGCAGGAAAAATGGTAGGGAATTCAACTTAAAAGAAGCTTAGAATTACATCGCGGACCAGGACCAAGAAGATCTGGCACAACAGTGGGGAAAGATTTTGGGCATCCCCAAGTGGCCAAAAATCAAAATGTTCAAATTGATAGTACTTCACAACCGAATTCTAACTTGGGAAAACCTAAGGAAAAGGGGTTTCATAGGCCCATCACGGTGCCACCTCTGTCAAGCCAAGGAAGAAACAACGAATCACCTCCTCAATGAATGTAAATACACAACAGAGATCTGGGATTGGGCGGTAGGCATCTTTCACCAGTCCAAAAGGACCCGAGGTAACATCAGCGCAACCATCAATAACTGGAAAGAGAGTTACAATGAAAATGAAATGGTGAACCTTTGCTGGAATCTCATGCCATGGATGATCATATGGGCAATATGGAAAGAAAGGAACTGGTGCATCTTCAGGAGTAAAATCCTTCTGGAAGGGAAACTCAAGGAAGCAATAATCTCACAAATACGAGAAACAGTGCAGAGCTGCAACTCCCAGACTCAAAAAGCGCAACTCGTAGGCTAGGACTCCCGCATCCTGGAATATTTTCACCTAAAATACAGGTGCAACAACACACAGGTAGGGCGGCCACCGCAACTCCAATTAGGAGAGCGCAACTGGACACCACCTTCGGCAGGGTTCCTCAAGTTAAATTTTGACAGGGTGGCAAAAGGTAACCCAGGAATGACATGGATGGGAGGGGTGATAATAGATAGTGGTGGTAACATAATCCAGATGTACCCTGGGATTATGAGAAACTCAACCAACAACACAGTGAAATTGGGAGCTCGGTCTCGAAATTCTAAGCCGCAAAAGGATGACCAACACTATCGTGGAAGGTGACTCCACCCTGGTCATCAACACGATGAAGAAACTCCAAAATG
>JZKD02S2108001.1:53941-75840 GCA_000966675.3 Picea glauca
TATATATATATATATGATTTTTTATTTTTCATTTAAAAAAAATTATATTTTTATCGCAAACTAAAAAATAATCACATTTTTATCTTATTAAATAATTTAATGTAATCATTTGTACATTATTTTATTTTAAATAATATATTTTATTAAAATATAAATTTAAAAAATTATTATTCCTTATTGATATGATAGTGGATACTTACTCAAGGATTCATTTGACTCTTTTATGTGAGGATTTTTATATGTAAGAGATTTGGAGGTAGCGTTAAATTTTTATTTAAGAATTTATTATTTATATTTAAAATAAAATATAATAAATTATTTAGTTGTATTATATATATAGTTTAAGGAGTTAGTTTAATCAACTGCTGTTAATGTTATTGGGTATTTAATTCATTTTAAATTGATAACTATCTCAATTCCAATCCTTTTGGATTAGATACATTATTCTAAGTTAATATGTTTATTAAAAATAAAATGTCATGCATAAGTATGGAGAAACATTTCTTAACCTTTTTTTTTAATATATATATACAAACTAGATGAATTTACACTAATTATATTAAAGCATATTAATTTTTTAATGTGAAAATTGTTATAAATCAATAGTAAGATATATTACTCATATTGTGTTCTTAAATGGATTTATAAATTATTCTTTTTGTTGAACTTTCAATATTGATTTTTTATTAAATAATTGTGAATACTTTTTTAATCAATATTTATTAAATAGTTTTATAATTCTTTTATATTTTATAATATTTAATAAAAATAATATTTTATATAAAATATTATATATATAGATTATTATTAACATTTATTAAAATCATAATTGTTTTATCAAATCTTAAAAAATTAAAAAATAAAACTACTTAAGAGATCACAATTATATATTAAAAATCATTTATAAAATATGATTACATGATATAAAAAAATTGCAATGTTGTTATCAAAATAAAAGATGATAGTGTTACATTCTTTGGAAGTTGCACTTTGAAACAACTTTCGAATGGACAAAACTCTTTGTATATACAATTTTTTATAAAACATTATTATTATTATAAATATAAATATAATTAAAAATTTCATTTATCAAAAATAAATAATGGTTTAGTAATAAATTTTGAAGAGGAAACACACCACGTCTTTAGTTTGAATTTGAATATCCACATGACATTATAGAGCTTTTGTACAACCATAGTGTTTTATTAGGCTTAAATTTTAGAGTGATTATTATTTTCAAAATTTTAAACATATTGTAAATTAGAATATCTTTAAATACTTAAACATATTGTAATTGAATTTATGTTTCTAAGTATTATAAAGAAAATGTATAATTGTAAATTAAGATTGTTATTTTTTTTATTTGGATTTAAATTTTATTATTGTTAAGTTAATTTTGATTGGGTTTATCATTGATGGTTTATGGATCCATGATATTAGCATGTGATGAAGTCTATTTAAAGGTTTCAATAACTCCATTATAAAATGCTTTGAGTTACGTATTTTTTGGTTAGCTTGGCCACATTGGTCAAGGTGAATGAAGATATACCTTTAAAAGTTGGTTTTCCGATGAAGGTTGTGATTGTTGATGTTACTTCTTTCACTATAAGTTTTACAGTTAGTGACATTTTTACACTTTTCATGAAATAATTGTTGATATAGCCTTGAATCCTGAAAATTTTGATCCATTGTGAGTACCATCCTCAAAATGAAGGGAAGTTCCTGATAATTTCTTTGAGATAAGTGTTTAGAGAAAAAGACAATTAGTGACATGTTTACACTTTTCGTGAAATAATTGTTGATATAACCTTGAATATTGAAGAATTTGATTTATTATAAGTATCATCTTCAAAATGAAGAGAAGTACTCTAGAATTTTTTTTTGAGATAAGTATTTAGAGAAAAAAAAAACACGCATAAAAATATGACTCGTGACAAATTTATATTATTATTTTATAAAGACATATTGGAAGTTTTAAGAGGTTGTGAAAGTTTTTAGGTGAGATTATTAAATTTATAAAGATTTGGTAATTTTATAAAGAATTGAAAATATTTAAAGTAACTTTTTTTTTAATTGATCCAAGCAAAGGGATTATGAAAATTTTACTTATATCAATATATAAGTATTTAGGGATTATGAAAATTTTACTTATATCAATATATAAGTATTTAGGGATTATGAAAATTTTACTTATATCAATATATAAGTATTTAATTGAGTAGAGGTTTATCTTATGAAATCATTATATAGTGTAGTGATTCTCATTAAATCCAAAAACTAGTTTATGAAAATATGATTTTCAAAGTGTAAAGTTTACCTTTGAGATAGGTTATCTCACAAAAAAAATGGTAGAGTTGAAAAAAGTTCTTGTCCCACCCTTTAAGGGATGCAATGTGGATATTGATTTAGAGTTTGTCAAAGGAGTTAGCCCTTTTTCATTAGTCACCCCATCTAAGTTGAACGAAATGAAAAGGTGACACATCAAATAATTCAAACCAAAAAAGGATACAAGTCCCTTTAATTAGAAAGAAATGAGGGAATGAGCATCGTTGTGTTTCCTCCTTCAACCTCAATTTAATTGATCATATGAACACAAATCCAAAAAGGAAGGGAAAAAGGAAAGCTTGTTAACATCCGGCCAAGAAATTAAAAAATATGATACTTCTCTTTAAAAATTGAAAAGTAGTTAAGATGATATTTTACCATTCACTTACAAAATGTATAATTAATCATTTAAATTTAGATATTCAAAGTTTTGTATAATTAATCATTTAAATTTAAACAAAAAATTCAAAGTTAAGTATTAGAACCCCATTTATCAAGATACTTAACTCTATTATCAACTAAGTCAGGGTTATTCAAAAAAATTATCTATTAATAATATATTCATTTGATACAAATTAGAAAATTCTATGTGAATTTAGCTTTAACAAAAAAAATGCAAAAAATATTATCAACACATTTTCTATTAATTTATTTTCCTTACTCTAATAATTTAGATGTGTGGAATCTTTGTACTAATTAAAAAAACCATCTAATTTATAATTTTCAATACATTCAAATATAATTTATTACTTTTCTTTTAACAATAACAGGTGAATATTATAATAATAAAAAAGGGGTGTGATCGAAGTGTGTAGAGATTTTACAAAATGCTCAAAGTATGTCCATAGACGAGGTAAAATTCTACTTTTCTAGCAATAAATTAGTCATATTTATCTTTAAATATGTCCATTCTCTCGTGGGAGAATTTACATTACAAATTTGACTGTGCAAACTCTACAAAAGATGTCAAGGATGCAAACAATTGTAAAAAATGTCAGGTACCAGGCTTGGAGTGATCAAGAAATTTCATGCCTTCTATTTCCATGTCATGAGATGGAAGATTCAGATCCGGGAGTGGAATTTCTACTATGGGGGGAGAGGCATTAACTCTTGAAACCATCTCTGTGTCCAAAGAAGTCAATGTGAATTGGGCATGCAATTCTTCCACTTGGGAGCGGATGGCATCTACTTCATCGTATTGTTGGCACATGGTCATTCTATGTTGAATGAGGATTTCCAGAATGAATGTCACCTAGATAGACAAGTTGTGAATTGTGATTTGGAGCTATTGCAGGGAGCTCCAAAGGTCCTCTATATTGTCTAATTGATCCTAGAAAGGCACCAAAGACCTATCCTCGTCATGAGCCATTTGGGAGAAGGACAACCCTGTCCAACGAGAAGAGTTGTTGTGCACACAATATAATATGTTTAAGCCACCAAAAATTTGGGCCTAGAACTGAAGAAGAGACCCCTAACTAAAACTCCAAATCCACCATTCAGGATGACGATATGGTTTTCTCGACATTTCCTTTTTCGCGGTGAACTTTTTTTGTGAGTGCATTCCAGAATTTCCTAAAGAACCAATGGACGAGACATCGATGAAAGCCAAATTTCTTGTTGAGTGTGGGCGCCAAATACTCAAAGGAGAAATACCACACCTGTAGAACACGAAAAGGACCTCCAGGATAAACCCCCCAATGCATGACCATAGCCTCAAAGACCCAACACACACTCTTGTAATCATAACATAATTGAGCTAGCTTGGTAGAATTCCAGAGCCTAAAATCCTCTTGAGTTGATGATAGAAATCAAGCCAGGCATACAAATTCACATCAAGATAACTACATAGGGAAAAATATAGATATCTCTCACACCCAATCTTCCATCCACAGCATGCCATAATGACAGACGGGGAACAAACCTGAATGAATAATCCATCAAAAATCATAGTCGTCTCATCCATAGCCTCTGGCACGAGCATCATAACCTTCATACTAATTGTTCTATTGTGAATCCTCTGCATTATCTCACTATGATAGTGGAGAGGGAATGTGAAACGTTCATAGTGACTTGTTCTCGTTAAATCCTCACGTGAGAATGAGTTGTGAGTTGGTCTCATGACGTCTACCAACACGTGTAGGTGCACCACCCAAATGGGTTGCATGACATCTAATGTGATCCACATTTATTACAAAATGATGAGTTGGAAAGATCTCCCATTGACACTCAAGGTCCATTTTGCTGCCAACGTGGCTAAGTTGGCTTGGTTTTCGGCTAGACCATTGTTCACCCAAAGTCTATGTCAGAATGTGACTTGTGGGATGGCCATAAGAACATGCTCAATTTTTCTTATGGTTTGACTCAATTGATCATCCTTCGACGCAGAGCATTTTACTAGGCATCGAATTTTGTTCATTGAATCACCTGGTACGATGAGCTTCTGAACCTGCATTTCCTTGGTGTTTACCTATATATAGGTTAATAATTTTTCTTTCTATCCTTTCTTTTACTTAGAAAAATTGTTGACTTATGGTGGGTTCATGGCCCATTTCCATCAATTTCTGCCTTAATCAAAACATACTTGTATTCTCCATCATATACAAATTGCACCAATACTTAGTCTTTTTCTTAACTCTTAGCGGAACGACGGGTCTGCTTGTTGGTCTCATTGTTTTCACTCAAGTCTCCTCCTCCTCAGTCACCAAAATACACTTTATTTTTCGTGACCCTCATATTGCACTACACTTAGAATATATTTGAGTTTCTTTTCCACCGCGGGTTTGAAACATTTCTCTAATTCATTTTATTGTTATGACTACAAGTCCAACCGACCGATATTAATACTTAGTCATTTTCAAAGATATACTCTTTACTTTATTTGATAGACTAACACTTAAACGATTTTCCATATCACCGCGGATTCGTGGGTCATCAAGCTTTGCAATCTCCTCATCTTTACATATGACCGATAAAATTCTATACTTAATCATTTTTAAGTTATATTGTGGTTCATTGTAGTCCTATTATTTCTTGATCTCCAAGTTCAATCCTTCATTGCATTACATTTATCACTTTCCCCGAGACATATTTAATGCTAATTTTACAGAAGATAACGACTAATTAAATATTGAAAAGGTCATTATTAATGGAAGACTTCTCGAGGTAATTCTCTATTTAATTCACATTAATACTTCCATTGAAAAAATAGTTTTGAGTCCTATTATCAAAAAAGAATTTACTTTGAAATAAACATCCTAAAGCATTGTACAAGAGTCCGCCAACTTCATCAAAATGACTATGAGAAGAAGAGAACAACTCTATGGAGATACTTCAAATTTATTTGGATGAGAGGACCAAAGGATTCAGTAGTCGAGATCATATCTGTATTATTCATCATTGCCATTACCAGAAATAAATGAAGATATAGTTTGGACAACAAGCATTGCCTTAGTTGGATGCATACCTGAAGTATTTGATTCTAGAGAAATAGTTTCCTGGTGTGTTGATAAGTTTGAACAAAATCGAAGTTCATGATTCAACTCCAAGGCAAGTCTCTTGTTTCTTTATCATGATCATTTTTCAAAATAATGTTGAATCTTCCAGAGCCAACTATCACGTTTAAGGGAGACGAAGCCAGGAGCTTCTTGAAGGAAAGAGATAATGGATTAGAACTCATGCAGGAATATCTTGAAGATCCTACAACAATGTCGGAGGATATATAAAAAATTCAGGTCAATTTACTTAAAAATCCTTATAGAGAGATAGCATGGCTTTTTGCTAGAGTTATAGGTCAAGAATCCACAACAACCATTCCTCGGTTGGCTCTTTACATTTTATATTTCACAGTTCATGAAGAAGCAATCTTTGATTGGGCGAATATTTTCTCTAGGGAAATCTCTTCACAATTATCGAATTTCAAGAAAAGTAAGAGATTTTATTTGTCTTCCTATTTGATATTTGTTATCACTTATTTCCATGTCTTTAAGGGTTTGAGTATTGGAAAATGAGTAGATTGTAAGATTGATTCAGTAACAATGTGGTATCAGGGATTATGGAAACAAAAGACCACTTACTATTTTTATGAAGTTTACAATGCATTTATATCTTCTTTCAAGAAACTTATCTTTGGAGAAAATACATCCAGACTGTCCTTGGAAGCATCAAACTTCCTGGATAAAAAGGGGAATATTGAAAAAATGGAACATTATAGTGTGGTGAGAATTTATTGTTCTCATGAAAAACCCTTGTATCTCCCGTATTATGTTCCAGATAGAATGTTTTCCATAGAGGTTGCTAGAAAATACAAGTTTTGGGTACATTTCTTCTATGAGAAAAAGGAAGAGACAATTCATTCCACTGTCATGGAAAATTGGGGAAATTTTATTAAGAATCATCTCTAAAATTGATGAATTTGCAATACAATTGGATCAATACAATTTGAAATGTGCAGAATAAATCAAGGGTTTTGACCCAAACCGTCTTTTTATTGACCACATGACGTCTGTCGGATTTAGCACTTCATTGACTAATACATTTTTATTTGAAGAAGAGGAGGGTGATAATCAAGACCCACCAATGCCAATTGTTGAAGGGAAAACAAAGGATATTGAGACTATTGTTAGTACAACAGACTAGCATAACCAGAGGGGAAGAGTAACAAATGAAAGAAGTACTCACTCTCCCAATGTTTCACAGAAAAGTGGCCCACCCAAGAAAAGATTTTAGTTAGAAACACCAAGACAAAATAAATCTTCAACTAATAACTCTGATGATGGAGGCGACAAAAACCCTCTAAAGGGAAGGTTGGAGAAGTCTCATAAACTCCAAGTTAAAAGAAAAAGACAAAATTCCCAACAAAAGGTAGAACAACACATACCTAAGAATGAATTCACCCTTGATGATATGGACCTGGATGTGGATATCGAGAATATATAATTTCCTGATGATGAATAGAGATTGCAAGAAAGTAAAGAAGTACCAAAATTGCAACTCAAGATGAAATCTTTTCAGAGGAAGAGTCCTTCTCTGTTCAGAATTCCTTATTTCATAAAAGTTCCAAAAAAATATTTTTTGAAAGATTTAATTCAAAAAATAAAAGTATCCAGGGAAAATCTAGTTCGGAGTTAGATTGCAGCAGCACACCCCCTTCTAGAATTTCCAGAATTCATAGAGCTACAAGAAATGCTTTAGAAATGTCGGTTGATGATATGGAAGCCGAAAATATCATGCTTAAAGAAAGGGTTGACGAATTAGATTCTACTTTAAAGCCACCCCCTATATTTTATACTCCGGTTTCAACAATCCAACCTTGGAAAAGCTTTTATAAAACCCCATAATCAAGTTTAAGGTTGAAAGGAACAACGAGTCTACTTGTTGTAGTTAGGCACTATATTGGAGAAAATATAAATAAGAGAATTTCTAGATCATCTTAGAAACATGGGATTTAGCAAGTAGTTTTGTCTCTTTGGGTTCCAAAATTCAAAATTTCAGAGAATACTTAAAGTTTGACCTAAAAAATGATGAAGGTTTGTATAAAGATGTTGTAATTACATTTGTTATAAAAAAATTCGGTATGATCAAGCTCAAGAGAAAAGAAGACAATTTTCCATCCCCAACACATGTCAAACAATTAAAAGCATGTTGGATGAAGAGAATTAAAACCTTAAAGGAACTATTAGATGATATTGATGTTCAAAGTGTTAAAAAGCGTGAAGCTTATTTGAAGTTGGTCTAGTTAGACCTTGTAGGAACTACAGGTGAAGTACAAGATCTTAAATTGATTTCAAGTTTTATTCTCAGGATAAGGCAAAAATTTGAGGAGCATGTGGAAATATTAAAGGGCATATCAATGGAGAAGTTCAATAGCATGACTAAGTATACAAAGCAAGAAATTGAAAGTTGGCTTGTAGAATATGTAAATAAAAATGAAGATATTGAAGTTACATTACAACAACTTTCAATCGATCTTAGAGAATTTAAAAATACATTATTTGACATAAGAGTTAGACAATAGACGATCATTGATCATATGCATGAATACATTGAAAATTGGTTAAAGTTATTTTTAATCAAAATTACTGAAGATGATCAAATGGAAGCGGTTGGTACTAGTCCTAAAACTGCCATCAAGGAGAATATAAGAACAACATCGACCACACAATGATTAAAAGAGAGATTTCATCACAATGAGTAATACATATTACATTCTTCCCCCCCAAAAAAATCTTCATGTTTAGAGGTCATCCAATTTTGTTTTATCTGGCCCAAGAAAAACATAACAGATTTTCTGATTTGTCTATTTTTTTCTTCTTTTTAGGTCATGCCTTGTTCTTATTTCTTATCTTTATTTTATGGTGCATGGGAGCCTGATCCTAGTCCATCTTTGGACAAATGCAATTTAATTTTTAAGAATATCAAAGACTATATTATTTTTTGAAAAAATCCCTGAGAACTACTTCTGGGATAAACTTTAATAATATATTTTGAACTCTGAGTTTTGAGCATTGGATATTAAATTTTTCCAATCGTATTCTATTGTGTTTCAATGAAAAGACTATTTTAAAGTTCTCTCATATGTGGGCCTATATCTTCCCTTCCTTGAATGTGATCGAAAATATTAGAATTATGTGATGGATGTGAGATTTGTATTATGTTTTCTATAATCGTTATTTATGTAAATGTTGTAGTTTATTAGTGGATATTCCTAGTCCCTTTCCCAGGAAATTCTTTGATATATGTATTTTATTTTTAGTCAACAACATTTTAAATTTATTTGATTCATAAAGATCTCGAGTTTGCTATCTAGCATTCTCTTATTTTTTCAAGTTGTTGTCCCTGGATATTTAAAGATAAATATTTGAAGAATGTACAAAGGAGTACCACCTCTATAAAAATGCAGGAGGATTCATATCCTCGTGAGGTTGTTGTTTTAATCTTAACCGATTCAAACATCAACACTTGGCCAACAAGACGCCTTGGAGAAAGGCGTACTCTTCGACTTGATTGTTGGTGGTTCGACCCAGACTCGAAGCGCATCTGTTAGAACAAGATTYGCCTCACCCTATGCAATCTTGAAGAGAGGGCCTTACTCCATTTCCCTATGCAGACTTACTTTCCCTGATTAATGAATCCAGAGACAAAAATAAATATTTTTCCACTTGTACGCACCTGGCAAGTTATACAACATGTGTATACGGCGGTTGCTCCACTACAACCCGCGTACATTGGGATTTGTGCCCGAAAATAAAAAATAAATGTTGGTTTTCCATGTCATGATAGAAGATCTATGATCCTTGTCCTTCCATATACTGGAAACGTTCCAACTCTGCCCTTCAGATGCATTTTGAAGTCTATTAAGAAGCCAATTCCGAGCTATGGAAAAAGAGAGAATTAAACTTTGAGAGAAATTATTACTTCATTATTGAGTCTACATCCCTTTGTCCTTTAAGTTTGAACACAATGTTCAGCTCCCAAGATCTTCCCTTATTGATGGAGAACCTCTTTGTCTCCCTTATATGAGCTTTCCTTTTGTGGAGGATTGAAGTGGTGGAGGCCCAGTTGGAAGGAACTCGATTTCTTGGTTCTGAATTGTGTTAATACGGAAGTCTGTAATGTTTTCACTTCTGCTGATCTTTTATTAATAGAAATACTCCTTTCCTATCCAATTGATATCTTGCAAATATATGTATTATGATCCATGGGCATGTTTGTTTAGAATATTAATGGATTATGCTATCTAATGTGCTAACCTGTTATATTATCACTATATGCTTGCTTTGCTTGTTTGTTGAGAACTTGTTGTAGGTATAAAGTTTTGGGTCGAAGTGCTCAACAGTGGACATCATCAAACATTTAGACGAGGTAGGCCTCTTTCTTACCTCCTTTGCACGTTAGTTTATATAGCATATGTTGGAATTGAGTCGATTTCTATAGTCACTTATGTCTGTTGTGGTTCACCCTAGCCATAGAGAGATTTTCCTCGTAACAGAATTGGCGACTCCACTGGGGAAGAATCTTCTTTCTTAGGGTTTGAAGTACTTTTCTCCTTAGATTGCTCTTGTTTCTATTGCGGTTCTTGTTGTGTCACTGCTTGACAGCTCATGTTCACTCTGGCTCTGATTTTTCAGCCTTTTTTCCCTTGCCTGGCCTTGTTTCAAAGCATATATGTGCCTTTTTGCTTGACATTTGCGTACACATGCGTGTTGTCTCACTGCAAGCTGCATATATACTCATTGTTTGCCAAAACAGTCACGTACACCTTTTTTCCTTGTTGTTTTGCTTGGTCTGGTGCTTGTTGGGTGGGATTTTATGTTTGTTGAGCCTTCTTAGGTCTCTGTAGTTCCTGTTGAGTGCATGTGGGATGACAGGAAACCCTTTTTTTGTTGAATTTTTGGGCGAAGTTTTTCTCTTCATCTTTTCATTTTTATTGTCCTTGTGCATTAGGCTGGGTGATTTGCTGCTTGATATCCTGCTTGAGTTGTCTTTCTTTTATACACAATAGGTTTATATATCAAGTTACTTTTCAATCCATGCATTTTCAGTTTTAATATATTGAAAATACAAAAAAATAGGCATTTTGCATTGCTTGGCATTTTTTGTGTTTCGAATTTTTATCATTATTTTAGTACATACAGTGAAAGATTGCATCTTTACTTTTGAATCGTAGATTTGAATTTGGAAATTGCATCATTTTTTAGGAGCATATCATTCATCAAAAGTTAAAGTTAGGAATTTGCATTATCTTCATATTTACTTTCTTACAGAGTCATAACACCATGGGTTTCATTACCATATACCTTTTTGAGTAATCACGGCCATAAAATCAACGCTATAATTTAAAAATTTATTAGTAACGATTTTATTTTCTAGGGTGCACAAACTAGTCTAGGATTTAGTGCCTTGGAATAGGATTTTGTGAGTAAATTTCTCCAAGGAAATTAAATCAACATATGTGTCTGAATCAAGGAGTGGAGAAATCCATTGTATAATTGGTAAGATCAGGAGGCTCCGCTCACACCGGAGTTAATCACGAGGTCACGCGAAGTTGGTTGAAGGCATATCCCTCGGATACTCACCTAGCGTCAGAGATATTTCTATGGATTTATTCGTATTTGGGGATCTTTCTAGTGCCCATACCTCCGTGAGAGGTGGTACTTTCAAGGTTTCGGGATTTGCTACCTTGCCCATACGGTGATCCGAACTTACGACTGCTCGTCTGTGCATCGGTTATACAGTGGTTTAATAGTTTCTTGACTTAGGTATCTCATAGGTTACTTGCAGGGGTTATTCTACAGGTACCTTGGGTCAGATAGGGGTCAGACAACACACAGCCTTTATGGAGGATTACCTCTCCGGGGGGGTTTGACCGACTGGTTGTTAAGCCCACGAGGGCCCCTATAACTAATTATGTTACCTCCGATATTTAGCAGGGAGTCTCAAGTCCCTCTTGGATGAAGCATACCTTCTTTAGGGAGGGAGACCACTCATCCACTTTAGCCCGTTTGCATGCATATTGGCCATTTGACTTTTGGTGTGCTCTTTGCTCACTAGTTGACCTTAGGAGTTTCTACTGAGTTCTTTTTTATCATGGATAACGGAGTCCCTTCGGCTCCTTCCTTTACCGCTACCTACCCCATGATGCCTACTCACTTCATGGGGGTAAATCCTCCTGTTTCTTATAATGGTATGCAGAACTATGATACTCAGTCCTTGCCTTGGGCCTCTAGTCAGTTTTCTGGTGATATGCCTTCACCCGTGCAATCCTCTCCCTTACATATATGAATCCTAGCATTGGACCTGGGGGAACCATGGCCCTGATGCCTACATCCTCATTTGATATGATTCATGTCCCTCAACCCGCTTTCACGACGGGAGGTTGTAACCTCCCCTCTTATGAATCCAATCCTAGTTATGCTCTTTCAGGAGCCAATACTCATATGGTTGCTTATTCTACTTATTACACTCCATCCATGTACCCTCTACCCACCATGTCAATTCCTCTAAACACGTTTTCCATGATGAGTCTGCATATATCTTCAGGTGTCTTTCACGGGGAGAATCAGTTTTACGGTTCGGGCTATCCTCTTCATGGAAGCCCTTCATAAGGGGGAAACATATATCATCACTCGAATATTCACTATCATACTTTCGTCTCTTCGCAGAATTCAGTGATGATGCTCGTTCAAACCTCTCTGAATCAATTAAATGGAGGATACTACATTCCTGGACAAGGACAGGGGGTAAACCAGGACCCATCCTGGTCTGCGATGTTTCAAAGTCAATCTTTCCCTAGACCTTGGCATCAAATGCTACAGCCTACCGCTAGCCCAGTCATTGTTAGTCATATTAGTGCTCCATCGCCATCATCTGTCAGTTATGTTGGTGATGGGTCAACTACTTCTGCAAGTCCTATTGAAAGTTCGCACCCGGTCGCTGCTAGTCAAGTTGGGGGCACCACTCTTATCACCACAAGTCCTAGCAATGTTGCATCTCCAACCTTTGTACGCCATGTAGGAGATGACTCTCCCGCCTCAGCTTATCGTGCTGAGAGTATGTCACCAACATTTGTGAATGATGTTGGATACATTGAGAAACCTTGACGTCTCAGACGCAAGCCTAAGTTACTTTGCAGGAATTGCGAAGGAAATCACCCTACTCGTCTGTGTCTAGTTACTATTGGGATACCAGAAGCGTGGGGATCACCCAAGGGCCCTTCGGATTCTGAAGCATCCGTGGTTTCTCCTCACTCTAATACTCTTTTGATCGACTCAGTGGTCCCACCACCGCTATCATCTCCTGACCTCACCCCCTTTGTCCAGGGTGAAGCGTCTCTTATCCTCGTTACTACACATCCTCTTCAACCTATAATTGAAGAAGTGGTCACACCAGTGCAATCTCTGGTCAATCCTACTCTCCCAGAAGAGAGTGATGCATCCTTCAATCACGTCGTCATCATTCCTAATCCTACGCCTTCTGAACAAGAGAGAGTTTTCCTTTCACCAAGTCCTCTCCCTCCTAGTTTTGAAGAGATCACCTTTGACTGGGATAGTCTTGCAGGGTATCCAATACCCCCGCCTGTGTCTTTTCCATTAAGAGACATGGTTCGATCTATCACAGAGACTATATCCTGAGTTCATGCTTTATCCTCCTCGACTAGGAGAGCTTTGGGTTTTCCCAAGCTTATGTTGGGTATTTGTAAGATATTGACATTCCGCAGAAGGTCGGTATGGGAGCCTTGGCTTCCCCCTTTCAATGTTGATTAGAACAATGTCCATGAGTTAATTTAAGCTCTTTTCCATCTCGTCTTTAAAAAGAAAAAATATTGCCGAGTGATTTGTACCTTTCACAATCATTAAATTGGATTTTAAAGATCATGAGTCTTAGTTAAGCTCTTTCCCGACTCGTTACCAAAAATAGAAAAGATCGTCGAGTGAACTTGTCATTTTCAGACTCGTAAATTGGATTTGAAAAGACGTCTACTTGGCACAAGTTTACCCTTTTTTACACCAAGTAGACTAAAAGACATAAAAAAGGACATTTTTTGGCATTAAGTTGTGATCGCATCTCATGCCCCTGCTTGCAGTATTGAGCCTATAGTCAGTTCTTGCTTTACGTTATAGACAGTTTGCCTCAGCAGTTTTGCATCCTCAACCAAGCAGAGCCTTGTTTATATCCCTTGCAATTTGACACCCCATACCTAGGAGGGAACATCCCCCAAGTGTCCATCTCCCACATGCACTTCCCTAGATTGAGCATAGGTACGTTCCACTGCTGGAACTATTTTTGCTTACTTGCGACACTCGTTTCCTCCTCTGTATCATAGCATTCGTTTATTATGAAAAAACAAAAAAAGACGGGCGGGAAGGGAGTATTATATTATATTTGGCAGCAGTCGTGTCACCTTTGAACATAGCACAATTTTTTTGAGTTCATTCCTCATAATTTTGGGATTAGCATGACCTTAGGAAGATGAACTCGTTACAAAGCCTTCTCTACCCACTGTTACTCTTCCAATCCCTACAAAGAACTTCATTGATGCCTCCTACATCTCATAGTTTTATCTTTGGGTCTATGCTGCCAAGGTTCACCATATGTCTCATGCTCTTGTTCAAAGGAAATCTATCAACCTGTGTCGACCACTCCTCAGAACTCTTGACTTTGCATGTCGAACATACCCTCAGTTTGTCTCAGAAACACATGATACTTTATTCCTATCATGCACCCTGTTCCCACTTTCATCATTGGTAAGTAACCTTGAACCCAACAATCGACATTTCATCATTGGTCGTTGACTAGGTGGTTTCCCTTGTGTTCAACGACAAGACATCTATTCACACATTAGGATTCGTGCAGTGTCTTGGATTCCATTAGCCTTATTGGTGGTCTCCTCGCCATTGTCGGCAGTTTTCATCATTGGTTGCTATTCAAAGGGTCTTTTTCGTGTACCGCTTGCACTTGGCACACGCAAAAGACACACAGGGTCGTTGGTTCGTGAACTTGTTCTTCGTCCGATTCCCACCAAATCATGAAGCTTCTGCTTTGTACCTTGTGCTGACTGATAAGAGATGCCTTAATGCTCTCCTTTCAGCGGGTCTCTTTCCATCAACATTATCTCATTATCTGGAAACGAGATCTAGAGTCTTATGAGTACCTTGAGGTTTGCAGTCATTAGTCGCAGATTCTCTCGCCATCGACAGTTGGGAATACATCAATGTCTCTTGATCGATGGATTATTCAAGTGTTCGACATTGACTAGTCTATTCACACTTGTAATAATGTACTTGGTGCCTTTATACGTACTTTCATTATCGGTAGGTTGTCTCGCATTTGTTAACGATATACATCAATGACCAGTAATCAAACGATGTCTCATTGTGTTCGACCTCAACTCCTTTATTCACATGATGTAGACTTGCACCTTTGACGGATTGTATAAAAGACATGAAGACATCATTATGTGGCCACAGCTTTCCTAAGTTGTTTCTTCCTTTTCATTGGACCAGTACCTATATGACTTCAGTGATCATGGGAGATCAGATTGTACTCCATGGTATACAAATATCTTTAGATTGGTTTTGAGACTGGTTTTACTAGGTTTTGTCCGTGACTACGAAAACTATTGGCATATAACCACATTTATATTTGCCCGTTTTATGGCCATAGACACGTGTTCGGTATATTTTTCACATGGATTTGCAGTGTATTCTTGGCATCCATGTATGCAAAGTCAATACATAATGTAATGAGAAATTGAGTTCATCCAGCTGGTTCTCTACCACTCCACTTCTAGGTTATTTATAATGTATTTCGGCCATCGCAGATACTCCTCTGACCTCACACATTAGGGGGCATCTGTTAGAACAAGATTCGCCTCACCCTATGCAATCTTGAAGAGAGGGCCTTACTCCATTTCCCTATGCAGACTTACTTTCCCTGATTAATGAATCCAGAGACAAAAATAAATACTTTTCCACTTGTATGCACCTAGCAAGTTATACAACATGCGTATACGCTGGCTGCTCCACTACAACCCGCGTACAACGGGATTTGTGCTAGAAAATCAAAAATAAATGTCGGCTTTCCATGTCACGACAGAATATCTCTGATCCTTGGCCTTCCATATACTGGAAACGTTCTGACTCAGCCCTTCAGTTTCATTTTGAAGGCTATAAAGAAGCCAATTCCGAGCTATGGAAAAAGAGAGAATTAAACTTTGAGAGCAAAGTTACTCTGGAGAAATTATTACTTCATTATTGAGTCTGCATCCCTTTGTTCTTTAAGTCTGAACACATTGTTCAGCTCCCAAGCTCTTCCCTTATTGATGGAGAACCTCTTTGTCTGCCTTATATGAGCTTGCCTTTTGTGGAGGATTGAAGTGGTGGAGGCCCAGTTGGAAGGAACTCGGTTTCTCGGTTCCGAACCGTACCGATACAGAAGTCTGTAATGTTTTCACTTCTGCTGATCATTTATTAATAGAAATACTCCTTTCTCGTCCAATTGATATCTTGCAAATATATGTATTATGATCCATGGGCATGTTTGTTTTGAATATTAATGGATTATGCTATATAATGTGCTAACCTGTTATATTATCACTATATGTTTGCTTTGCTTGTTTGTTGAGAACTTGTTACAGGTATAAATTTTTGGGTCGAAGTGCTCAATGGTGGACATCATCAAACGTTTGGATGAGGTAGACCTCTTTCTTACCTCCTTTGCACGTTAGTTTATATAGCATATGTTGGAATTGAGTCGATTTCTACAGTCACTCCTATCTGTTGTGCTTCACCCTAGCCATAAAGAGATTTTCCTCGTAACAACATCGAACCTCTATATCCTCCTAGGATAAAAAAATGACCCCTCTTACACCGTCCACCCTCAATAATTTATTACTTTTTACTAATTAAAATGGGATATATTAATATTTATAATTACATATAATTATATATAATAAATAAAATTTATAGCTTTTTCCTCTGTGTTTTTGAAATTGTGTATATTTCAATACAAAATTATGCCTATGGATTTTTTTTAATGTATACCAAGCATTATGCAACTTATTATATACCTTAAGTGTATCGATAAAGATGTTTTTTGGAAGATTAGGGTCAAATGCTATGGTATTTTCGTGAAAACTTAAGTCTTTTAGCTGGACACTAATAAACCATTTAATTATTTTTAATTGAAAAGTAATAAAACATTAGTTATTACTTTGTATATTGGAAAAGATTATTATTTAAATTATTATAAATAGTACTTATAATTATAATGGTTATAAAAAATACTTTACTCAATCCAAATGCAAATTATGATTATGATTAGATGATAAAAAATTAAATCCAAATAACTTTGCACACAAGTATTCATGATATCGTGCTCTAAAAACCATTCGAGTCAAGGTGAGCATGATCTAAGAACAATTAAGGACATTATAGAATTCACTTGATTACATTAAGTGCATAATGTTATAGCCAAAACCACTTTAAAATATAGTGACGCTTAAATAGTGATCATATGGATTTCTTGGTTTTCATTGGCAATCATAATTAACATTCTTAGTTGAATTTTTTAAAAGAATTTTGTTATCAGTTTAATATTAGTATGTGATTTTTAATATTTTAATTTATTTATTTATATTAATTTAATATTAATGTAATGAAATATGGTAAATGTGATTTAAAAAATTAAAAACAATTAAAAAATTTAAAACATAAAATGTATTAAAATTTAATTAAAAAAAGAAATAAGCAAACTTTAATCCACAATTTATCAAAAAAGATATAAAAAAAAAAACCTAAATATTTGAGGTTCAGAAAAATAAATAATATATTATATTGAATTTGTATTGGAACCTAAAATTTGCATTCTAAAATACATTCGATATTGAATGGTTCTATGAAATTTTATATATCTTTATCTATCTATTAGTAATATATTATATTGAATTTGTATTGGAACCTAAACTTTGCATTCTAAAAGAGATTAGATATTGAATGCTTCTACGAAATTTTACAAATTTTGTGTCTTTATCTGAATAATGATGTTGTAAGAAAAAGGTCTTGAATGAAGATGGATATGGGAGTATGTAATGCCTTTATTAGAAACTAAATAATGTATTTTATGAAAAAGGAAATACTTTTTTTTTTCATAATGAATATACGATCTTAATTTATAAGAATTTTAAAATAATATTTATCACAAATGTTATAATCGATAAATCTTCTAATAAATTAAATATGAAAAAATATATTTTTTTAAAATATTTTTATAATTTGATTTTTTTTTACATAGTTTATATATACTTAGAAAGTATGTGATCATTAATATACATTATTTGTTTTCTCGTATGGGGTGTTTGGGACGAGTATCTTAGTAGGTCCAACCCTTGAGGATGGTTTGCTAGCTATAAAATTGGGTCAGAGGATAGCGTTGGGTCATGAACCTGAGACTGCAAGTATGCCAAGGAAGGTGGGTTCTCATGAAACAAACGTCCCCCCACATGGAGAATTGGATTGACAGATCATTCACCACGACTTTGATTTAAATGACAATAACTCCTTGTACCCATGCCTCATCTCGGCCTTCCCCCATCTTGATTAACCTCGGTATAATGGGCAAGCCATCGCAGAGAACGAAATCAAAGCAGCTCAGCAGAATAAAGGATTTTCCACAGAGACAGAGTCTTGATTCTATCTTTAGCATTGCTTCAGTGAGGGACCAGTGGAATCTTCACGGCTGTAGGAGGATCACTCACCCTCTTTCCTAGTTTACCATCTCAACTCTTCGAGCTTCTATCAAAGACTTGATGGTGCCTCGTAAAAGCTATTCCAGAGGGTATCTCTGTGGAATAGAAGCTCTAGCCAAGACTTCATCCCACCAAGCAAGAGACGACCCTCCAACTTCAAGAGTTCAACAAGAAGCGCACAATGTCACAGTCAACTATCATGCAGTCACTCTGTCGTGCTTTCAAGCACATCTACATGATGTCAAAGTTGAAGTTAGTATGGAGAGAACAATGACAACTGAATCTGAGGTGGTTGAAGCAACTATAAGATGGGTTCCTAACATCGATAACACCTGCGCTTGCGAGACTAAGTATTGGAAAATGTGGAATTATATTGGCATATTAAGACCTTTTTGGGATAGATGCTCCAGACCCGTGAAGACGCCCAAAATACAATCTAGCTGCAACTAGATGACCTGCATTTGTTGATGAGGGAAGTTCTTTCTCGCCTCTCGTCCTCCAGTACTATAATGTCGACCTCTTCTCCAAAAGGCATTACACAATCCACCTCAGGACTCGCCAGTGGCACCTCCATCTCCATGACCAATAGGTATTCCTATTCAATTTTGAATGCATAACAACAAATGAGACATCGATGGAGTCCTCTCCACTACTTACTCTGAGTTTTATACTATTTATCTAGTTTTTAAGACTCTTTTGAAAAACATTAAACAAATAGTATGGACAAAAGACTTATTCATCGGTCGTTGATCTGGTTTCATGCTAGAATAATATAATTTTTACCCGTAAGCTTAAAAAAAACATACATCATTCTTTATTGGATGAAAACAAACTTTGACTACCCAAAATAAAAGTAAGAACTATGAGCAATATAACTCTTAATATAATTTAAAATGATAATAATTTATTTTCTAATTTAAATATAAATAAATTAATAATAAAAATTAAAGATAAATAAATTAATAACAATAAAAGTAAAAATAAATAAATTAATAATAATAATAATAATAAATTAAGAGATATTTCTTTTCATAAAATCCAAGTATATATTAAACATATGTTATGAACTTCTTTCATAATTGTTTTAGCCATATATTTTTAAATATTTTTAAAGTAAAGATAAATAAATTAATTAATAATAATAATAATAAATTAAGAGATATTTCTTTTCATAAAATTCAAGTATACATCAAACATGTGTTATGAACTTCTTTCATAATTGTTTTAGGCATATATTTTTAAATTTTTAAATAAGATAGTTCTAAACTAAAAATTAAAATATTAGATAGCAAAATATTGTTATATTTGGGGTGGCAAGAGTGGACATGGTTATTTTTGGCTTTGGAAATAAAATTGAGCTTTTTTATTCTTGAAACATATGACACACCACCAATAACTAGGCATAGGCATACACTCTCTATAAGGGTTTGTAGTTAGTAAAGACACATGGTATTTAATCTATCACTTTCATTGGTGATTCAAAATCTACTATTGATCATGCCAGGATAAGAACCCTCCCTTCTAATGGTTTCCTTAGGGATATATTCCAACATATATACCTAATGCAATCCTTCCTAAGTGTTGAACCTCTCCAAATTCTCAAAAAAAACAATGAAGATGTGGATCAACAAGCAAACCTAGCTATCAATGAGGATATTTGGACCTTAAGAGTCAATGAGCAAGAATCCTCACATTATCCCATGACTTATTCTTCTCATTGTTTCATTTTCCAATGGGGTGGGTCCCCCAGATCCTCACCCCCTCCTAAATCCATGCCACATCATGTATCCAGTCTGTCACACGCGGTGACTCCACATTCTCTCCCCCTCCTCGCACATGTTCCCAGGCCTCTTAAGCACCTTCGCCTCCCTTCGCTTCCATGTGGATTTCACTTCCCCATCAATCCTTTGTATTTTCTCAAAACCACCCTTCTCACCTAATGGCTCCTAAACTCCCTTTGTCGTCTTTCATTTTTGTCACCCTCATACCATATGACTCCACTCTACCCACCCATTGTTTTTCGCTCACCTTAGGTTTGTATCTTGAATTCACGTGGTCGTCCTCATTTCATCATGTAAATGACTGGCAGATCTTGTCACCATTTATGGAATATGATTTATCTCTTTGTGTAGTGTATTTCCTCCCCCCCCTCCCAATTCATAATTATCTTTCATCCTTGGGAACGACAACTCCAACCTTCTCATTTTTCCTCTATGTTAAGCTTTGTGTGCACAGGCACTCTTCAATGCTCGTTTCAATGGAAAGGGGTTTAACACTAACAACTCGAGGAGAAATAAGGATATTATGGATGATGAACAGAGTGAGATCCTCTCCACTATTCAATATCTTCAAATTCAGGTTAGTGGCTTGTCAACCCAAGTTCTTTCCATTCTGGAAATCATCATTCAACATAGGAAAGGTCAGCAACAAATGTAGGATGAATGTGTTGCTCTAATGTCATAGATAGAATAAATTTGGCTTTGCCCCAATGCCAACATACCCTCCAGAATGGCATCTGAAAACTCTGAAAGAGCTTCGTCTCCATGGATCATCCATCAACTTATGAATTTAAATTCCCCTCCTTCAGATTTCAAAGACGCGACCTCAGGTGTTCAAGACCCTCCTAAATCATCTTAATCTAATGCATTGTTTTTGTGTACTCATTCTAGGTGTATTTATCAGAGTCTACTCAGTGAACTTTTTTGTAGTATAGTCTAAAGTTTATAGAGGCACAAATCGAATCTTCCTCTAGTGTTCGGAATATAATTTTGGGAGTTTTGGTCTTGAAACTTTTGAATTCTATATATTTCTTCTGCTTGCCTCCACACAACTTTTATTAATATAATTTCTCCAACTTTTATATATATATATATATATATATATATATATTATAAATTCTAACAAATTTTATATTAAATCAGAATTTAATTAATCACTAAATATTTTAATAAAAATAATAACAAAATAGAAAATACATATAAAATATTTAATTTATATTTAATTTAATAATTATAAACTTTAACCAATCTTAAATTAAACCACTAAAGGTTTTTACTCATCATAGAAACCCCTTTGAAGTAAAACCTCCCTTTAACACCCATTATATTGGCATAGTAATGTTCATATTTATGTTTAGTGTTGGCATTTTTGAGTATGGTGTTGGACGAAAGGACAAGGCATTTGTATGCTGGCTTGTGTCACAAGTTATGAAGGTGGGTGGGAACGAGGTTTTCAAAAACCTGCAACTTTGATGGCTAGTCTCTAATGGTGTTGTAGGTAACTATGAGTCTGCTTAGTTATTTTCTAGCTGATGGCGGGTTTTCCTTTTGAC
>JZKD02S2108001.1:80795-92989 GCA_000966675.3 Picea glauca
TTTAGATTATATTGTAAGACCAAAAAAATTGTTTAAACTAAGATCTATATCTAAATAAAATCCGATATTCTTATTCAATATCACCATTAACAATTACCTTTTAGATCTCGTAGTTTCAATAAACACATTGCTTTAACCTCATACATAAAACCAAGATACAAAACCTTAATTTAAATTTAACTTTTTCACTGAGTGAAAAATATTTAATAATATATCCACATCATTACATTATTAAAACTTAAATCATGCCAATTTTAATATATACCGTAGGTTCGACAAGTTTAATGATAGTTCATAATTATAAAGAGAATGTGTGTAAGATGTTAGACAACATGGGACCTGTTTAAATCTAATTTCAATAAAGTAAGAAGTGAGAGGTATAAGCAATGTTTTAGTTACCTAAGGGTTGAGCTAAAACATGACTACTTCATGCCTAGGCTTTTCAAAGGGGTCTTACATGTATGATAGGTATCATAGTAGGAAGGAGTCACTACAATACATAAATTAATAATTAATAATGATAATAATTAATAAATAAATAAGGAGTGATGAGCATTTATTTTAAAATAAAAATTTAATAATTTTTAAGGTTTTTCATTTAGAATGATGGTTTTTTTAATCATCATTTAAAGTGGTCAGCAAAGTAATTGAGGGACCCGTTAAATATTCAATATACGAGAAGGGCCTCTCAGTACACAAACATGTGCTTGTGTTGCTCTCCACACATAGGAGGTCTACCCTAATAGTCACATATAAAAAAAAAATGTCCCATAGTGGAGGAGAATGGACTATGGCTTAGGGCCCATCAACACATGCTAAGAAGAATTAGGATAAAAAGTCACTCTATAAACAATAATTCTTCTTAAGAGCATCTTATATCAATGATCCTCTTTATCTTTTCAAGAGGAACTTTAAATACCACTTAATCATATTGAATAAGCATAATGTGGGCCCACTAGAAACATCCATCTTTAGCTTGTGGGCCTACCATAAACCTCCATCTTTAGCTTCTAGGCCCACCAAAAATACTCCATGTTTAGCTTTTTAAGAGGAATTTTAAATACCATTTAATCATATTGAATAAGCACAATGTGGATCCTTCATGAAACTCTTTAATACTTAATCATATTTCTTCTTTAATAGTTCCATGGATCGAGTTTAGTCACTTAGTACCTTGTTGACATTAATATTAAAATCATGACTTGACACCGATTGAGAGATTTTGGGAAAAATACAATGTATGCTCTTACACATTATAACATATTCCTTAAAAGAGACTATATGTTCTCATATCATGAGCTTTATTTCCAGATAACTCCTTTAGACATTCATGAGTTTTAAGTGTTTCAACTTTATTCATAATATGTTGGATGGATATGAATATCAATTATTCCATCAACGTGGCATCAATATAAAAATAACTAAGGCTGGCTTTCTTTATCTTATCTTATGGAAATTTGTCAACGGGACAGATATTCTACATTGCTTTGACAATGTTTCTTTTGTTGAGATTCTCCCAATTTAATATGGATTTAGCTCATAGATGTACTTTCATGTATCATATATACAATTCAATATTGTACATAGCTTTGACAATGTTACTTTTGTTGAGATTGCCCCAATTTAATATGAATTTATCTCATCAGATGTACTTTCATGTATAATATATACAATTCAAGTGGAAGCAAAACAAGATCTCCCAACATGTTTTAACATATTTCCCTATCTTGTGATATTAATTAGTGATATAATACTCTTAAACATTAGGTGGTGATGTGATACTCTTGTCCCCCATCTCGAGATATTAGTAAGTGATGTGATACTCTTGTCCATCATCTTGTGCAGTTGTTGAGCATGAGAAGTGAGTCTACTTATGCATATGTAGGAAATAGGAAATAAATATATGATGGACAATAGACACACTCATTCATTTATTTCATTGAATTTTAGAGTTTTGGAGAGATAACTTGTGATTGAGAGAGTTTTTATTTATTTCATTGAATTTTGGAATTTTGGTGAGAGCATTTTATTTCAGTTTTGGAAAGAGCACATGTGATAATGAGAGTTTTTATTTATTTCATTGAATTTTGGAGTTTTTGTGAGAGGAGTTGTGATTTCGAGAGCTTTTACCTTTTTGGCTCTTTGTAAGTAAGGGAGGCATCTTATTTATTTAATTGTTAACGTATGAATGGATAGAGTTTTCCTCCCTTTAGCTCTTTGTAGACAAAAGAGGCATCTCATCTATTTATCTATTTAAGTGTTAATGTATGAATGTATATAATTTCCATTCCTTTAGTTCTTTGTAAGCATCTCATCTATTTACTTGTTAATGTGTGAATGTGAATGAATATAAGGAGCAATTTTTCTCGTGGAAAAAAAAAAAGCATCTCATCTATTTAATTGTTAATGTGTGAATGTATATACATTTATGAATGTTGTGTGGGTGGATATGGATTTATGAATGCTATTTTTTTTCCATAATTTGTTGGTGTAATGTTGAATATTGTCGAATTTTTAAGTATTTTTATGGTTTTTAATTTTATGTTGGTATTTTAGTGTTCAACATTTTTATAAGTCAAAAAATCAATCTATATTTTCTCTTCTTTGGATGGCTAGCAACAATAACATGGAAGGAATATTATTTCATAAACATGTGATTGCGAGGAGAAGTAAAATCATGAAGATGGGTGTCCATTTTACTTGTTTTATGAGAAAAAAAACTATATTTTTACAAGTTCTTCAACTTCCAGTAAACAAAAGTATTTTTTTATTATTTATAATTCCACTTTACAGTAAAAACAAAACTTGTGAAGAATTTTGTTAGCTCTCTACTAACTATTTTTCAAATTATTTTTATTAAGATTTGATATGTCAATTTGACAATTGTTTCATAGTATGTTTCTTAAAAATGAAAGGAATCATAATGAGTTATCCCCCCCCAACAATGTATCTATTATTAAACTTTTGTTTTGACAAACAAAATATACTGCAACAATCTACAGAGACTCTATTTTCTTATGACTATAGTTTTGAATCTAACGAATGAATATTATAATTTCCAGAATTTTTTAAAGTTGACCATGCTAAAAAAGTTGCATATTTTAAACACTTGTTTTCTCCCACCTTGTATGTATCTTAGTTTTTACTTAAAAGTCAAATCTAAAAATACCCTTTTGAAGAGAACAATTTAAGGATTTTGAATATATTTTTTTCTAAATTTTCCACTGTGTATTTTTAGAGATATGGATATTCCATTTCACTGAATCAAAATGTCACCTGAAAATATTATGCAGTGATTTTTTTATAAAATTAAATAAAATTAGATAAAAACAATTAAAATGAAAACAAATTATATTCATTGAAAGTATATTCATTTTTGCAAATGTTGGTATCAATTTTGAAACTAAATTCTGATTTTTTGTAGGAGTCCACAACCTCCAAATTTCAAGTAAGCTGGAGGGAATTCTCAGGTTCTTGCAAACAATCCCATTCATAAGTTTTCAGCCGAAATAATCTTTCGGTCGAAAAATATTTTGTTCGGACGAAATATATTTTTCTAATGGAATCCGTAAAAATTAAATGGATTCCTCACTTTTCGTCCGAACATTATGTTTTCGATCAAAAGATGGGTGAGAGAATTTCGTCGGCCAGGAAAAAATGAAGGGACACATCGTTTTGTTTAAGTTGGCGCCAAATCTTATAAATACGCTTTCGACCAAACCAATTTAACACTCAAGGATATTTTTGGCATTGGTTGTGGTTATGTACAAAATTTTAGTAGATGATGGGAGAATTTATTGGTTATGAAATCAGTTATGCATTAATGGCCTTTATATATGTGAAGATACTCTTAACTCTGTAATAGTTCCTAGATGTGGCAATGCAAGTTGTAATTTTTTTGAGTTTGTAAGTGTGATTATGTTTCTATGAGCAATTTATGGGATGATAATTTGTTGGTCGTAGAAATGAGTTTCTTTGATAGTATTTGGGATTTATTTATGCCATTTAGATAATAGATTATTTTACTATGTTGCAAGCTAATATTGGAGTCTTCTCAAGCTATGTACATGAGATGTTGGGACCACATTTTGTAAATATTATGATAAGGAGCTTGTAGAGTTTGAGATCATAGAGACTTTGTACCTTTTTTTATTAATTCAAAGTAAATCAATGCATCTTTGCATGGAAGTGGTTGGTATTGTGAATGTGGTTAGCTAATGATCCATAGTCACATGTGCTAGTGTATTTTATTGTGCATCTTTTTATGTATTGTGCATACACACACATATGTATATGTACTTTATTAGAAGATTTCTTCTATTTTTTCCTCTTAGAAGTTGTGTTTCTCTAGAAGGTTCCTTCATTGTATCCTATTAGAGACTTGGTCAACTTTGATCACTCTCCAAAATTTTTGTACTTTGTATATATTTAGTAATACAAATAAGTGTACATATGTGTACATTTCAAAAATATCCTATTTTCTCGTACTTGAAAACTTGATCTTTTGCATTCTCTTATATGTGAGTAAACTAGCATTTCCATTGTGCACATAATACTTGGTATCAAATCCTATTCTTCACAGTTTTTAGATCTAGTCACCTCAAGGGTTCACACCTCTTTCCCTTACTAGAGATCATGTCATTCAACTTAGTGCAATAAATTCCCTGGATCTAATCTCCTTGAGGGTTTCCACCTCCTACTCTTGACTAGATCTACACTATTTAGATAACTTCATCATTTTGTAGTTATGAATTTGGAGAAATTGACACATTCACTCACTTATTATGATGATCACTTGAATATCAATGTTCTTATTCAACTTATAACCACATCCATTCACTAGGTACTACAATAGATTCTTATCCAACTCCATTACTATAACACCATTATACAATGCCCTGCACTACTAATAAGCATGTGAGCAACTATCATGAACGTTAAGGGGGGAACATCCCCCTTGTGACCTCCATGAGTGATTGTAGGGTAGGTTGAGGGTAACACCCTTGTGTGGCTCGAGGAGTAGCACTCTTTGATGTCAACAAAAAATGGATTATGTTTTTTTCTTCTTCCTAAAGGATTTCTTATATAATTTTAAGATAGGTAGGAATATGATAGATATATCATAGGTTGCTTCTACCTCCAATCCAAAATGGCTTTGAGAGGTGGCATATAAGAGGAATCAACATAATACTCAAATAATAATAGTTCATGTTGGGAGGCCTCTTAGGCCCTTGTAATAGTCATCACACATTAGACACTAAGTAAACATAGGAATATATATGCAATAAAGGACAATGTAATAATGTATGTGATAAGTGAAGTTAACAAAGGATAAGTTGGAGCTGAAACTTCCCAGAAAATAAGTTATAGTGAAAGTGTCAAGCTGACCTATTTGAAATTGATTTCAGGAGCATTCAAGAGCCCTAACTTCCATAGGGAATATCTTTGAAAGTATATATATATAATCAACATCTGAAATTTGTATCGCATGTACACCAAGATCGCTCCTCTATCTCTTCCAAATTTCAAGGTCTGAAATGTCCTAGAAAAAAATATTATCATGAAAATTCCAAGATGACCTGAACATGATTTCACTATTCAATCTTTGCTAATCCATTTTTCACACACTTATTTTCTCTCGGTGCTTTTTCTTTTTGTACTTTTTCATAACCCTTCATGAAGGGACATGTCCCTTAATTAAATAATTAATTCCCAATACCATGGGAAAATACCTCAAATACCATGGACAAATACCCCAAACCATGGGAAAATACCACAAACCCATGGGTTTGAAACCACCATTTCACTTTTAGCTTTTTTACATGCACCCCTTTTTTAATATATATATATATATATCTTGGAAATGTTGTTTGTATTTTAATTTTGTAATATGACATTAATGTCATGAATAATCCTTTGACATCAATGACAATAATTCCAACAATCTCCCCCTTTGTCATTGATGACAATCGTGCAATGAAACACATAATCCACCATGCATAGAAAGAATTATCCCCCTATCTACAACTCCCCCCCTTTGACATCAATGGCAAAGAGATTCTCCCCCTGAGCCTGTGCTTCGCCTTAAGCACTTAGTGATGAGATGGATATTACTCCCAATTTCCATCTGAGATATTCAAATGTCTCCTTGGGAAGGGGTTTTGTGAAAATATTCACAATTTGTTCTTTGGTGACAATATATTCCAACTTGACATTATGTTCCACTACTTGTTCTTTTAAGAAGTGATACTTGATTGGAATATGCGTAGTTTTTTAGTGCATAACAAGATTCTTTGAGATATTAATTGCACTTATGTTGTCACAAATTATTGATATTGGGTGATCGTATTCTACCTTAATATCTTTCAAAGTTTGTTTTACTCAAAGAACATGTGTGCAACATGTTGTTGATGTTATATACTCGATGTTAGGATAAATATATGCACTATTAATTTCCACATTTAATTATCAACCGAGGCTTGTAAGCTTCAATTTGGTGCAGGCGTAGGAAACGCAGGATCAGAGCCTAGGCTAACCTAATCTAAAGTTGACAAAACAATATTCAAACCCACACTGCAAGAAATTAACACTAAGGATTCATCACTGAGACGTAGGAATAACTTAGTGCTATAAATGCTTAGATCATAGTCTTTCATGCACTCAGGGTGATGTTCGTGTGATTAATAGCTTACTTAAGTTTTTTGTCCTTCAATGATTATTTCCTATAGCGGATCCACACTTAAATTCAATAAAATAAACAAGCAAACGGAAATGAATTCAAATGACATGAAATAAACTAAAACCTTAGGAAGAATTCCAACGCAGGAAGGCCATATCTCACGAGTTAGACCTCTAATATGTCCGTTGGTGTTTGAAATTACAAGCTTGCAATAAGAATCCAAACAAAATAAAATACTAAAACAAAACTATGTGATCAACAATTTATTGCAAAGATCTATCCTAAAATGGGAAGATTAATTTCTATCCTACAAAATGATAACAAAATCATTTATCAATAACAAAAACAAGAGAGGAAACTAGTGCAGAAATAAGTGTAGATTGGCAAAGAACAATGCAGAAACAAAATTGACTAAGAACATAAGTAATTCTTAAAGCAATCCAAACTTCAACTATAGAAATATTAAGCAAATGTAAAATATGTAACGACCTCGTCGTTATGACTACAAGCGACTCAACGCAAAAGCAATTTTTTTGTTTTTTGTTTTAAGCAGGAAGGTGACAACGACAAGAGTTAAACCACACAACTTGACGATGAACACAACGCATGCAGATCGGGAAACAAACAACAACAACCCAACATACTAGCACATCATGCAACTGGATGAAACATGTGATAATCAATTAGACAAACAAAACGACTACCCGTCCGATACAAGCAAGACAATGCCTACAAGCTAAAGGACGACATCAACAATCCCGACACATCGACTTCGACGACCAATAACTAGAACCTTGTACTGCGACCAAAACTAATCACATTAAGGCGTTACAGAACCGAGTACCAACATCAATTACAACGAACAATACACCCACATTGGGAAGCACAAGAGTCTGGCCAGGTTATCATTCACATCTATCAATCAAGGCACACAATGAACCCCTCATCAGGAATCATGTCATCACAAGGCGATAGGCGTGACAGTAACCTTGGTGCAACATAACATATCTAGACCTTTAACCCAAGAAAAATCCCTCGCGCTAGGAGACTGAAGTATCTGTCAATAAATACACGAAGACTATACCCAAGCACCCAATCAACAAGTCACTTAGACTAGAGGTGACATCAATCAAAATAAATTGTGCAACTAACCGAAGGATTTCTTGTTTTCCTATGAGGCAATCGTGTGTGGTGTAACAACTATGACCAACCACCATTTACAATTCAACCTAAGGCACAAGGCACATATTAACCAATTAACTGTTAAACTATTAATCGATTTAGATAATAAAACTATTAAACCCTCAACCATTAATCTTGCGCAAGCCATTAAACTATTACACAAATAAAGCATAAACAATTAACTGTTAATCATTATGACTAAGTGCGAATGAGTGAACTATTACCATTGCAATTAATCAAAAATATATTACCATTGCAACAATTAATCTATTGTGGAAAAAGTTAAGGGACTGATATATAGGACTGATAAATAAACAATCGCTATATAAAAACAATTAATCTATTTTTATTTTAGAAAAGATTCCACTTGATCTATGCTTGCAGCGCGATTCTGCATTCCAACACATTTTATTTAAGAGAAAATTTATTCATGATATATAGATGTAAGAGCCACGTTTTTGCATTCCTGAAAGCATTTTAATTAAGAGAAAAAATCATTCATGATCTGTGGATGTAAGATCCATATTTTTGCATTCCTGAAAATGTTTAAATTCAGAGAAAATTCATTCATGATCTGTGGATGTAAGAGCCACGTTTTTGCATTCCTAAAAACATTTTATTTAAGAGAAAATTTATTCATGATCTGTGGATGTAAGAGCCACGTTTTTGGCATTCTTGAAAACATTTTAATTACGAGAAAATTCATTCATGATCTATGGATGTAAGAGCCACGTTTTTGCAATCCTGAAAATGTTTTAATTAAGAGAAAATTCATTCATGATATGTGGATGTAAGAGCCACATTTTTGCATTCCTGAAAACATTTTAACTAAGAGAAAATTCATTCATGATCCATGGATGTAAGAGCCACATTTTTGCATTCTTGAAAACATTTTAATTAAGAGAAAATTCATTCATGATCTGTGGATGTAAGAGCCACGTTTTTGCATTCCTGAAAAAGTTTTAGTTAAGAGAAAATTCATTCATGATCTGTGGATGTAAGAGCCATGTTTTTGCATTCCTGAAAACGTTTTAATTAAGAGAAAATTTATTCATGATCTGTGGATGTAAAGCCACGTTTTTGCATTCCTGAAAACATTTTAACTAAGAGAAAATTCATTCACAAGAAGGCACAAAGATTAATTATTCAACAACGAATCAATCAAAGACGCAGAGATACTCATTCACAAAAACACAAGGATTAATCATCCAGAAGACACAAAGATTTATCATTCAAGCACAGATATTTATCATAAGAGGAAAACACAGAGATAAGTAAGGGATAGATAGCTGGGAGAAATTTATCCTTCACTTATTATCCATGCACAGGAAAGTAGAGAATTTGAATCTATAGGTTTTTAAACACCGTAGTGACAACTATTGATTCGGCTCCTGGCCGATTGCTCGGGCACAGACTAATAACTTAAAGGATAAGGGACATAAGATAAAAACACAATTTTCTTCGTATTAATCAATAAAAACAAACACAAAGAAGTCATTGCAATCAGGGGTTGGGTTCGCCATGGGAAATCAATTCAAAATACAATGAGCATAAGGCTGGGATGACTTTAATTTCTTTGGTCCTAAAACGTTGGGCTCATCAAGACAATTTGTTGAAGATAAAAATGAAATCTTTGGATAGTGTTACGTTGTATAAAACATAAACTTTAACATAGTAGAAATACATTACTGAAGGTGCAAGAACAATATTTAAAATACCATTCAATACAAATATACACATGCGTACCATAGCCAAATGCAAAAGCTCCGAAGTCATTGTCCCGCACGTGCTCCGTCTAGCTCCCRCTTGCCAACCGATGTGACCTCATTGGTACCTCTCAGCGAACGCTAGGGGTAATCTTCTTCCCCCTGAGACCCCCGAGTCACAAAGGGGTCACACACACAATACCAGAGAATGCTAGCACCCAGCTCGCCTCGCAAGGTCGAGCTACCACTCGTTACCCGAGCTGGGTATCCCAACTCCCACAAGAGAAAGTTCAGTCAAGGTAAAATTTCAGCAGTGTAACGTTAAGAAAAAATATCCCATGCATACTCCTCCTTGTCCATCCTTTTTATAGAGTTTTTAAGTAATTAGTTTCCCAAATTCTCATTAAATTCTTTTTTTATTAAATTAATTAGGAAAAACCTCCCCCGTACACATGTCACCCAATCCCCTAGTTGCACCAAAAAATCAATTTTATTAATTAATTAAATATTCCTATTTCCCTCATCCACCTAAGAGCATTCCTAAAAACGCTTCTCGGTGTCCCAACATTCCCTTGCAATTCTTAAATGACTTACACCTTACTTAATTCCTAGTTGAGTTCATATTTAGAAAGTTCCAAAGGAAAGATTCCTTACTAAGTTAGACATTCAACTTTTTCTTTACGTTTCCCATTTTCTTTAAGTATCCCCTTTTCTTTAAGTTTCCTATTTCTTTTAAGTTCCCCCTTTTTCCTTTTTAACTAAAATCAATTTAGCAAGTGTAGATAAAACAACCATTTACCCTTTTTCCCTTTTAATTAAAAAATAATTTAGCAAGTGTAGATAAAAACAACCATTACCCCTTTTTAAAAATTTAATCCTCCATTATAATTTTGATTTTAATAAATAAGTTTGAATTTCTTACCCCCCTTCTTGTTACAGGTTTATTTATTTATTTTTTTGACCACATGTTCTACTTAGACCTAGGCTTAAATTTTTACTAGGCTGGGCAACATTTTTTTTTATTAGAAAAAATGTTTTTAAACCTTACTTATCACTTCATTCATTTTAAGGTCGTCTAGGTCCTAAGGAGGCATAATTTTCTAGGCACTAGGTTTATTCACTTACTAGTTAAAATCGTGACGTGCCCTTCAGGATGCACTACATGCTCCAAGAGTGCCACTCACCTCTTTTTGTTTTCCTTGCGCAACTTGCCCTTCAGGACGCACTACGTGCTCCAAGGGTGCCACTCGCCTCTTGACTGAATTTGGTAGACGTCAAACCCCTGGAGTCAATACTCTGCCAGGTGATCTTGTGGGAGACTAAGGGCCTCTAAGGAATAAGGCCCCTGACTTATTGCACGCCCTTTAGAATCATCGTGAGCGACTATCATAGTCTTTCCTCACGACATCGTGGGTCTTCTCGAACTAGGTAATCGTTAACCTACAGTTCGAGCCACGACGAGAGTGCTAGTAGGCTGTGGCAGGGCTCCTGCCACACCTCTCCCTCAATGTCTCTGGTTGTCTTGCGTGACCCCTCTACTCCACATGTGAGTCTGGTCGACAAGCTATCGTCAGCCTGCATCCATTAACGAATCATGTCATCAATAATAATCAATCATCATAACATCTAATCATATGTACATATGTCACATCAACAACATTCAAACCCCAATAGTCTACTCCTGACTCGATCCAGAGTCCAAGGGGTTTCATCGATGCCTCTGCATCCTCAATCTCCAAAGTTCTGCACACTCAAGAGGACCCAATCAATAGCACATGTCTAAGTAAATACGACAAAATAACATATCATCCAATCCACAATATCTCATAATCATAATCAAAACGACCAATAGTATAATAACCCGGATCACTTGCACGCAAGTGTCCTCAAAGAATATGTTCGCTTAGTGTGCGCAAGAGCATGATGTTACAAAATCACACATCCTAATCTCAAAATCACTCGTCAAATGAATACATCAATAAAGTAAAGGAAAAATAAAGGGATGGCATGGAAAAGAATGAATATGAGAACAAGAAGTGGTTTTCTGTGTAATTGAGATGTGAAGGCAACATTTAAACTCCATAACTAATACACAAAAAATGAAGGAGAGATGGCAACGATCAACTCTTGTAATTAATTGATTATAATGTATAATCAAATTGACAACTAAGGAGCAATTTGTGTGAGGAAAGATGAGGTGAATATAGAAGAGAGAGGTGATATATATATAAAAAATGGAACAACTCAGTTTTACACTATTTGGGACAACGTAAAATAGGTGAATGGATATGTGAATTGGATAGTAGGTTTTGATGTGTGAGTAGAATGGAAAAACAATGGTGGAAAAGGATAGATGCAGAGAGAGGTTTGAACGATTAAATAGATGGGAGTGAAGCATGGAAGAGAGGGAACATTGCCCACAATTAATTAAGCACATAAACATAACATTGAAAGGATATGCAAAAATATAAGCACACAAAAGTAATGGAAGGAGTATAGACTAAAGTCAAAGCTTAAGAAGTGTAATAATGTACTCGATTGAGAAATGTGATCTAAGTCTAAATTCATCCATCTAATGCAACAACATAAAATCAAAACTTTAACTCAAATGATAACAAAACTAAAAT
>JZKD02S2108001.1:99714-118971 GCA_000966675.3 Picea glauca
CTTTAACATCACGGAGTGGCTTAACAACACACTCCATCACCGACTGTCCTACACCTCGGGGACTAATATTTAAAACATTCTTTACATGTATAACATTTTTATCATAAAAGTAGATGATAGAGGTGAAAATGTACATATATGTATATTTATTATAATTAATTTAATATAAATGATAAATAATAAAATACAAATTGTCAATAAAATATTAGTTAGTGATGTAATATTTTGAAATATTAGTTAGTAATATGATATTTTGAAATATTAGTTAGTAATGTGATACTCTTGTTCCAAGGATATTAGTTAGTGATTTGTGATTCCTCGTCTCTCATCTTCTGTGTTTGTTGAGCACGAGAAGTGAGGACATGGGACGTATTATACATATGAGGGAAACTGGACACAAAGTCCTTCATTTCATTGAATTTTGGAGTTCTAGTGAGCATGAGAAGTGAGGACATAGGAATTATTATGTATATGAGGGAAATTTGTATATAGAATCATTTATTTCATTGAATTTTGGAGTTATTTTGGAGTTCTGGTGACAACACTTGTGATTTAGAGAATTTTCACTTTATAGCTCTATGTAGGTAAGGGACACATCTCATCTATTTAATTAATGGAATGATATAGATTTATGAATATTGTATGAGTGGATATGGATTTATGAATGTTATTTTTGTTTTTTGGTTTAATGCTGATTGTTATTAAATATTTAAATAATTTTATTTTTTTTAATATTGATTATTATTAAATATTTAAATATTTTCATGGTTTTTAATAGTATTTTACGGTTAATTGTATGTTGACAATATGTGTTAATATTTTTTACAAATTAAAAAAACAATCTACATCTCTTCTTTAAATGGGTGGCAACAATGACATGGAAGGAAAATCGTTGCATAAACATGTGATTAGGATATTTTTGGCATTGGTTGTGGTTGTGTACAACATTTTAGTAGATGATGGGAGGATTTATTGGTTATGAAATTAGTTTTGCATTAATAACTTTTATGTATGTGAAGATACTCTTAACTTCTAGTCCTATAAAGAGGTATAAGGGGATTTAGACTGTTTTTTATATACATTTATAAAATTTATAAAATAAGTTTGTTGGGTTTTCTAAATATTGTGAATTTTCTTTTGTTAGGGTGGGTAGTATGGGCACACCATGCTTCACAAAAACTCTAAACAAGAAATCATGGCTAATCCTAATTCTAGGGGAGAAATGGAGTAAATATGTGGAAATGGAGCACTTCCCATTATAAAATATTTGTTAATGTAGTTGACTATGTAATAGTTTGTAGATGTGGCAATGCAAGTTGTAAATATTTTGAGTTTGTAAGTGTGCTTATATTGCTTTGGGTAATTTGTGGGATGATAGTTTGTTAGTTGTAGCAATGATTTTTTTTTATAATTTTTGGGATATATTTATGCCATTTAGATACAAGAGTATTTTACTACATTGCAAGCTATATTGGAGTCATCTCAAGCTTTGTACATGAGACGTTGGGATCATATTTTGTAAATATTATGATAAAGAGCTTGTAGAGATCAAGTGCACATAGAATTTGTGCCTTTTTTACTAATTCAAAGTAAAGTTACTAAGCAATGCATGTTTGTATGGAAGTGGTTGGTATTGTGAATGTGGCTAGCTAATGATCCATAGTCACACATGCTAATGTATTTTATTGTCTTATGTATTGTGCACACACACATATGTATATGTACTTTATTAGAAGTTTCTTTCTATACTTCTCCTCTTAGAAGTCGTGTTTCTCTAGAAGTTTCCTTCATTGAATCCTATTAGAGACTTCGTCAACTTTGATCACTCTCCCAAAATTTTGCACTCTATATATATTTAATAAAACAAATAAGTGTACATATGTGTACATTTCAACAATCTCCTATTTTCTCATACTTGCATACTTGATCCCTTGTGTTCTCTTATGTGTGAGTATTAGCATTGCCAATGTGCAAAAATTAATTGGTATTGGATCCGATCCTTCATGGCCTTTAGATCTAGTCGCCTCGAGGGTTACCACCTCTTACTTTTACTAGATATTATGCCATTTAACCTAGTAGTATCAATGCCCTAGATCTAATATCCTTGAGGGTTTCCACCTCCTACCCTTTACTAGAACTACACTATTTAGATAACTTCATCCTTTTGTAGTTATACATTTGGAGAAATTGGCACATTCACTTACTTATTCTGAGGATCACTTCAATATCAATGTTCTTCATCAACTTAGCACCACATCCACTTATTAGGCACGACCATAGATTCTTATTCTAACTCTTTCACTGCTATAGCATCATTATACAACTCCTTGCACTACTAATAAGAATGTTCTCAACAAAATTTGGAAACTCTCATGAAGGTTAAGGGGGAAACGTCCCCCTTGTGGCCTCCATGTGTGATTGTAGGGTAGGTTGAGGGTAGCGCCCTTGTGTGGCTAGAGGGGTAACACCCCTTGATGCCAATGGAAAGTGGACTATGTTCAACCTATTTTTTTCTTCTTCCCAAAGGATTTCTTCTATAATTTTAAGGTAGAAATGTGATAGATACATCATCGATTACTCCTAGCTCCAATCTAGAATGGATTTGTGAGGTGGCACATAAGAGGAATCAACACAAGACTCAAACAATAATATATCTTTAGAGTAGATAACCCTGATGATGTAGGGGATGGAAATATACTTCCAACAGTTTCTTGTACAAAATCATCCTCAACCAGACCCAAAAAAATGATTTCATTCCAATTGAAAGCTAAGGTATAAATCCTTAAGTTTGATGGGATCTTCAAAGGTGAGAAGCTTGATTCCTAATATTGCAACCTTGAAGCATACTTCAATACTTTCCTTGATATTACAGAGGCATGGAAGATCCTACCTTTTGAGATCCATATGGAAGAAACTATCTTATATTTATGGAAATATATATAGTGTTTATTGACTATTGAAGAATGGAAAGTCACTCAATGGGATGATTTCAAACTTGCATTGAATAAAAGGTTTTATTCTTCTATTTATTGGATGAATCTTTTGACATAATGGATTCCACTTAAGAAAATTAAAGCCAATCAATCCAACAATGCATTGAGCTCTTCAATAAGCTTAGTTTCAAAGAGGGAATTTTAGATCCAAAAGAGGTACTCACCATCAAGGTTATTTCCATCTTACTTTTTACTATTAGAACTAAACTAGCCATGTTTACAATATATTATTTGCACATAGCATACGAAATATCCATGGCTACTTAAACTAAGGTTGGCTATAAATTTATGAAAAAGAGTTCCAATAATACTAGTACTTTTTCCTCAACCCTTCCACCTCCCAGACTTCGTACAACCCTAATGGACAACTAAAGAGTTGGGCCAATCCTTTTCATTTATTCATAGTCAGAAATGATTCGCAATAAAAAATGATTCACATAGATGGAGGGATTTGGGGAAATCTTGAGCCTTTGGCGACTACATGGACTTTGAGGGACCAACTTGGATTCCTTGTCTGGAATGCATGTTTCTTCATATATCAAGGGACCAACAAAACTAATAAGTATTCAATAGTATTATTGGCGTACGAGTGGTGAGTTGGACATGAAATAAGATATGGAACGAGTGCAGTGTTAATGCTACCAAACCCAAGCTATTTTGCATGATTCCCAGCCTCTCTATATATAAAATCATTTAAAAGTTTCCACAAACAAATAAAAAATGAATACACGGTGACAATGGTGGCTGAGTTGAAGTTTAGAATGAATTTTAATGCATATATTACAACCTATCCTCCATTTTTGAGTTTTAATGTATATATTGCAACCTATCCTCCATTTTCCATATACCTTTTCCATGAGCATGTTTGATATTTCCATGTTTCATGAAAATAAAATGGCCCATGATTTCTCAAATAATATAGCTATTGCATATAATAGCACAAAGTTATTTCAATCATTCATAATTTCCATTTACATTCTTAATTCATCTGGTCCTTGTTTTCTTGAAATTCTTTTATCAAAATGTTATGGCATAAAAAGGTATAAGACGTGACTTTTATGAAGAGGTTTTCAAAACAATTTCATTTTATTAAATGAAATTAAGAGGTTGAAATATTTATGATGAGTATGGATGGGATTTTCTTTCCTCATTCTACATAATTTCTTTTTCATTTCTTGATGATGGACCACACTAGTTTGGTCCGAAACGTCGAAAATCAAAAAATCTATGCGATGAATCCGAAAGAACTCTCTGAACAAAACAATGGTCGCAAAAGTCTTAGAACAGAAATACTATGCTATATTCAAAGCCTTGTTAAATTATATTCAACAAATTTTACAGAATATGTTTGTTTACTGCATATTGTATTTCACATTAAATATTTTTATTGACTATATGAATTGTCGACATATGAGTTATTTAGTTGGGGAAGTAGAGGAAATAATAAGGGAAATAGGGGAGGAAGAGGCAAAAATACCCAACATTTTCTAGAAAGGGGAGAAACAAGAAGATATAGTTTTTTATTCATTTCGATGTTGATTCATAAGAGTTTAATCAATAATCAACTTGTTCAGATTGGTCACATGAACTTGGGTGGGAAACCAACTATACCACAATGGTTTCCCCTCCTAATGAGCCTATGCAACCTCATCCCAACATTGTGGAAATCCCAGAGCTCCCTCTTCAACCCATGGATGATGGATGGAAAAATAATCTTATAAACCCCCCTTATGGTGTTGCTCATTGTCTTGTTAGTCCCAAGGATTCCCCTTTACCTCATGTCTATGCACCCATTGTTACTTCAACTGCTTATGTTTCCCATTCCTCCAAAAAGGATAAAAAAATACATCTTCCCATAATCCCAAGAGAGAAAGGGAAGAAGTCTATCAATATCCCAAGCATTGATACATCATTGTCCACTCTTGCATAGTCAAACAAGGAACAAATGAAAATCGATTCTAGAAAAAGGGAGATTTATTTTAATGATATGCATTTTGAACTAAATGATCCTAAAGGAATGAAGGGGAGATACATATTTTTAAAGAAGAAATATCCTCAACTTTTCTAATTTTATGTGATGAAAATGTTTACTCTTGGATATTTGAAACATGAATTTGACTGAAAATGATTATATGATATTTATTTTGAAACTAAAATATCATATATTTTGATTAAAGGGAGACACAAGTGTTTTGATGCTTTAAGATGTTTATGATGATGCTTTTATTGATGGGTGCTTTGTTTTCATATATGTTGATTGTATATTATGGAGTTACAAGGATGGATATTTAATAAATTTTATGAGGAGTCTAGTCGGACCCCACCTACTTTTAGTTCAATTATTTAAAAAATATTCGTGACTTTTATCCTAAAACAAGTTTTATTCTCTCATAAAATATAAATTTAATTAAAGTTGAAGGTAGTTAAACTACCTAACTACTTTGAGTCAAAATAAAAAATGAGAGAAGTCATGAGTGTGGGAGAGAAAATAAAATTTGGTGCGAAGGTCTGTCTAAGCTCTGAGAGCAAGTTTATTATTTTATTTCCATTTTGAGTTTCTTGAGAACTAAATTGTCTTGTTGACAACAAGGTTGTCTTGAATGGTGACAAGGAAATATTGAGTAACATTGACCTATGATGTTCTTCAAGGTAATTTATTTTCTTTGAAACTTGTTTACACTATTAGAAGTTCAGACTTTATTTTAGTTCTAATTAGTTTAAAGTTTGCAGAGTTCGATGATGATACACATGTTTTTTGAAGTGATCCAAATCGATTCTTCAATTTTTCATCTCTTGCTTTTGGCATCAGTTTCCCTTGTATGATTCTTATTACATCATGGGCTTCCAAGGATATCTTTGGTCCTAGTCCTCATAGGGATCTGAAAAGACTTTTTACTTTGTAACTTAGATTGGTCTTAAATAAAGCTTTTGTTTATTACTTTCTTATTTTGAGGCTTACTGGAATACTTTCATTTCAAATGTATATTGATGCCCATTTTACTTCATTCCAACACTTTTTTGAAGTTACTTTTGTTCAGTTAATAATATATCTTGTCGGCTATCATAGTTTAAGATAAAATATAAAAAATTTAAAATCCAAAAGAAATTCTAGATACAAGAATTATGTTTCTTGAAGTCTGGTTGTAGTTTTAAGGGCTATAAATCAGGGTAAAAATCCCTCCTATCTTTCTTATCCCAATGACATCTGAAGATGTTTTATGAGGAGCATAATTATTCCTCGCATCAATGATATGGTTTACAACTATACAAAGTCTCGAAGGCTTCCACAATGTATGGTTTACTGAGTTGAATGAAGCTTTGTTTCAAATGATACCTTGTGGGAATATCTATGGAATTTTGGGCAATGGTATTGGTTTCCTTGCATCCTAAGACATTGACAATGCCTCTCCTTTTACATTTTTTATTAGTATCCTCTTGTTCTTTTACTATTTTCACCACACTTGAGATAGGTTCCTAACCCAAATTTTGTAGACACACAACTCACTCTGTCTCCAGGTTCATGCATCACATGTCTTATGCTTAGGTAAGTGCAAGTATCTTTCTCTTACTGTTTTCCCCCCTTCATTTCATTTTGGAATTTACCTTTATAGTCTAGCCATTATTTTGATTACATGGTAGTTAGAGTTACTTACATCATATTTTAGTTGTTTCTTTACTTTTGTAGTAATTAGACATGTTTGTCTCCTCTACTAACTTTCTCTTCTTGACATGCTTCTTTGTTTCTTTCTCTTTGTCTTATATTGACTAGATATCTCATTGTCTATGTCCCTTTTAGATATTTTTTTTATTAAGAAGGATGTGAGTCTTCATGCGAGAGTTGAGAATCATGACCTAATCGATGAAGAATTTATTTATGATGGCAAGATAGTAGCTAATGCTACATGCACTAGTATGCACCTTTCCCAATGCATCATTTCTTTCCCCTTGTTGCCACCTTTGTTTTTGTCTTTGTCTTCTATTGCTTTGTTGCTTTATCCTCGTTCATTGCAACTTGCTACTATCTCATACCATAAAAAAAAAATTATGTTAGGGGTTTAGCATGTAGTGTATGAATTTATCAATTTAGTACTCACATACACCTACCCACGTAAAGTTATTTGGGTATGACCTAGTTATGTTCCTTCACCATGCACAACCTACCTATCGATGATACTAATACCTCTCTCTCTCTTCATACAAAGGCTCTTCTATGTTGTATTACTCTCCCTTGAGTCATATTACCTTAGTCTAGTTGTGTGACCTCCTTGGGATGTCTAGTGTTTAAGTAGGCACCCCTAACCCTCCTCTCTTATATATTTACTTTTATTACTAGTTTGACTCTACTAGACTCTTTGAGAAATCCTATTTATGGTTAGGATATATATTAGGCTTCATTTCCTTTATCTAGTGCATAGTTAGTTTGGTCGATTCACTTTGGATCCTCAATTACCTAAATTCATATAGGCGTGCCTAAAAGGGGGTCTACTAGGTCAAACATTCCTTGACCCCTCCCGATTTCTTCATGCCAAGAGAACTACAAGTTTATTAATCCATTTCACATCTATTAGTCATAGCTTGTATAATATAGGATTCTTTTTAGAGGATATACTTGTGGTATAGGGCTTGAACCCATGGTTCATAGTTAACACCCATGGTACACTTCCAATGGACAACACACTTTTCCTAATCACTAAGATGACATTCACCTACACCTTGAGGTCATTTCTTTACTTGTTTATACTTATATCCCCTATTAGATATTTAGACACTTAGGAGTTAGTTAAGATCAACTTGGTCGAATGTGTCTTAAGGTAAAAGTGTGTTTCTTTAGTATGCATTAGTATGCATTTGTAGTTAGGTAATCGAACGATCATGGTATGTTCCCAACATAGAGTGATCCGATGGTTCATATTCTCCTCAAACTTAATGGCTATATTGATCCGTGTCTTAACACCCTATTGGTACATGATATTTATTTAAAGAGCATGGACGGTCATTTTCTAATGATTGATTTTAAGAAACTCTCTTGTAAATATCTCTGTAATATTTTTTTTTTCATTAATAAAGTTCTCCAAGTGGCCATGTTAGTTGGGGCTGTGGATGTTTCCCCATATGGGTTTTACCACGTAAAAACATCAAAGTGTTGATATTTGATCTGGTTGTGTGAATGGTTACTGAAGGTGTTTTTCCTCTATTGGAATACCCATGTTGTCGAACATGGTATTAGAGTGTATTTGAAGACTTGCTCCCCTTATCGATCGAGATCGTGAAGTCATATTGTTGCATCTATGGTTTCTTCCATTTTCATCCATTTTTAGGCTGAGAGGACTATTCCATTGCATCCATAGTGATTGTATCCGTTAGGAACACATTTCATTTCACTAAAAAAGGTTTCCCTTTGCCCAAGATACGACCATTTTAGTCAGATCCGGAGGTATAAAGCCGAAATACTCCCTTTTAAATTTTAGAGAGATAATATTTCAGTTTTATTTCGGTTTTCTGTTTTTTATTTCTGGGTTGCTACTCTTTTCAATATGTGTATGCCCTTTGTCTTGTGCTATGTCCAATATCAACAAATGAGAAATAGACCGGAAAGGGTTTTCCTGTCTATGTATGCTCTTTGTCGTGCGCTCTGTGTGATCGCGATAAATCGAAAATAGAGGGAAAACTCACATTTTACGGGTAAGCTAACCAAGATCTAACCCTTGTTGTCGTCGAAAGGGGAAATTTTTTTCTTGTGTGAAAAGATTTTTTTATGAGCATGCTCTTCAAGGCAGTCTTCAACAACAACACCCTCAATCCTCCTTCTTAACAATATAATGTGTTTTGCACTAACTCACTTGGTTAAAAGTTGCTTTATTAAGTAAGAGGTCTTGAGTTCAAGTCTCTTTTTTGTTATTTTTTTTTTAAGTTCATGCATCAATTATAAAGTGTATTTCACTTAAATTATAAAAGTGAATCACAATAAGTAGCTTTATTATTTTTTTTAAAGTTATTTGTTTTGCATGCAACTTTCATTTATAAAGTAACTTCATTGTAAAAGTGATCCCCACTTATTCTATAAAAGTGGGTCACTTCATGAGAAAGTTATTTGTAAAAGTGAGGTTATTATAAGGAGGGGTATCACCAGGTGGACCAACTTCTACTTGCAACATGGTTCTTTGGTTACCATTTATGTCTTTTTTCAAAATAACATAACTTTCACATTCGAAGTCCATTTTCAATGTCGTTTTTTTAAACAACCTATTTTCCTAAGAGCATTCCATCTAGACCATCAATTTAAGATTTAAATCCATATTATCTACATATTTAAGATGGATTCTCTCAATGATTTTTTTCTTACCAACACCAACTACTCATGGAAATCTCATATGGAGGATGTATTAAGAAGTAAAGGATTGTACTAGATTACCTTGGGAAATAACAAGAACCCAATGATGATGGCAAACATTCCATATGGGTTAATAGGAATGATGAAGCACGTGGACTAATCATCATGTCCATCTCTCCTTATTTAAGGTTTCACCTTCAAGAAGCCGAGGGCCCAGATAAAGCTTGGGAAAATCTTGAAGTTGTGTTTGGTAAACACAATATTATTCTAGCTTACCAGTTGGAAAATAGGTTAATGACTTTAAATCCAAATGATTTTCCTTGCAATAAAGATTATTTATCTAAGTTCAAAACACTTATACTTTTGTGTCTAGAGTGCCAACTAGATATGAAAGAAGATTGATGCATATATTTTATTCTCTCTAAGCTTGGTAGTGCATATTCTATTTTTATATCTACATTTTATGCCACTAGAGAAGCTCTAGGGAGTGCTTAATAAAAAACCCTCTCTTGAGTACTTTTGTGATTCTCTAATTCAAGAAAAATATAATCTTGTGCAACTTGGACTGATCAACACTGTAGGTACATCCAACAAAGCCTTAGTGTCCCATCATAAAGATAAATCCAAGAATCCCAAGAAGCAACATCCTCAACACAATAATAAGCAAAACAAGAGTCCCAAACCCTCTTTGCTAGCTTCTGCTCCTAATGGTGACAAATGAGCAAGATCTAAAATAAAAATACTGTCATACATTGTAACTTTTGTGGGAAATATGGTCATGTGGAGTCCAAATGCTTTAAGAATATGGAAGCTTGGAAGTAGTGATGAAGAAGCACACCATCAATATTGATTCTTCTTCTTCTTCTAACTCCTCTTCTCATGGACATGTACTTTTTGCTTCTAGTTTCTCCTTCAATGCAACTTCTACTTCTTCTTATTATGTGTGGCTTATTGATTCTGGAGCATCTTATCATATGACTAAGAATAAAGCCATATTTTTTGCTCTTAATGAATGTAACACCAAGAAAATATTTGTTGGTGATGATAGATCTCTTAGTGTTGTAGGGTCTGGAATAGTTAAGGTAGATAATGGCCATTTCAATGATGTATTATGTGTTCCAAGTCTTTCTTGCAACCTTCTATCAATGTATCAAATCACTCATTCAAGTGAAGGTAAAACCGTAGAGTTTTCACCTCACCAAGTTGTAATAAAGGATCTAAAATATCCTAAACATGTTCTTGCAACTGGAATTGTTGATAATATTACCAGGTTGTACAAGTTTGAAGATTTTGGGTCATTATCTTTTCCATCAGTTTTTGTTGATCATAGCGATGACTTGAGAAAAAGTTGGCATGAGTGGTTTGGTCATCTAAACTATCGCTCATTGCAACAACTATGTAATCAACAGATGGTGACTGGTCTTCCTCTTGTTTCTTGTAGAGATGGTGTTTTTGTTGGTTTTGTTCTCGACAAACATCATTGGGAGTATTTTTACAAATGCGCCTCTTGGCATGCCTTGACCCCTTTGTATCTTGTTCACAATGACTATTGTGGTCCACTTTTTTCTCCTTCTTTTTCTATGTGCAAGTATTTCTTAACATTTATTGATGAATTTTCCAGACACACTTAGGTTTGCTTCCTAAAACTTAAGAGAGGAGTGTTTGACAATTTTTTGGCCTGCGAGACCCTTATAGAAGAATAATATGGACATCAAATTCAAATGTTAAGAATAGATAATGGAGGAGAATATGTGAACAACTATTTTACAAGTTACTGCACTGCATAGGGCATCCAAATGCTTGAACACACTATTCCATATAAACCACAACAAAATGGTGTTGTTGAGAGAAAGAATCACACATTAAAAGAAATGGATAATTGTATGATCCAATCTAATGGATTAAGTCTTAATTATTGGGCGAAAGCCATTAAATGTGAAAATTACATAGTAAATCACACTCCGGCCACAAAGGCTCTAAAAAATATAACACCAGAAGAAGCACGGAATAAAATTAAGAGAGATGTAAGCCACTTATGTGTATTTGGTAGTGTAGCATAGGTCACATTCCTGATGAGAAAATGAAATCTTTACAGCCTAAAAGTGAGAAGTGTATATTTGTTGGATATTATGAAGATGTCAAAGGTTAAAAAAAAATTCAACCTCATTCTAATGAAATTATTATCAGAAGAGATGTTAAATTTGATGAAAATGACTCGGCTTGCGAGCCTAATTCAGTGTTTGTTCCTTCTTCGACCTACGAGCCGTCTTCGATGTTTGTGCCATATTATATTCCTATTCTAGTTTCTTTTTCTTCATATGATGACCATGAGGATGAAAATCCACCTCCACCTGCTCACCTTCCTCTAGATGATTCCATTGAACATGACCATGCACCAACACCACAACTTCCTTGATGGGTCCATTCAACTCAAGAATCAGTTGGTGATCTTGTCGTTGATCCTTCGTATCAACGTCGAATACGTTCATAGTTTTAACGAGCCTCTTCCACTTCCAACGAGCCTCTTCTCTTTTGGCTCAAGTTTCAGAGACTCATGATCTAAATATATTTGCAAAATCTTAAGGTCATCCATATTGGGATAAACAATGAATACATAATATTGTTCTTTAATGGAAAACAATACTTGGGATCTTGTACCTCTTTCGAAAAGAACAAATCGTGTTGGATGTAAATGGGTGTATAGAACTAACTATGCATCAGATGGAAGTGTTGAAAGACACAAGGCCTGATTAATTACCAAATAATTCTCTCAATTTGAAGGCATTGACTATAATGAAACATTTTCCCCCGTAGCCAAAATGAATTCCATCCGCCTTGTTATTTCCCTTGTTGCCTCACATAATTGGGAGGTCCATCAAATGGATGTGAAATATGCCTTCTTGCATGGGGATTTGCAATAAGAAATCTACATGGAACAACCTCATGGCTATGTCTAGAATGACTCTAGCCTTGTTTGTTTCCTTAAGAAATCTCCTTATGGTCTTAAGTAATATCCTCGAGCTTAGTATGGCAAAATGGACTTCTTTCTTCTTGATACCAACTTTTCTAAATGTCATTCTGACCCTAATGTATATACCAAGAAAGTAGGAATCCATCTCATAATCCTTGTTCTTTATGTTGATGACCTTATCCTCATTGTTAGTGACCCCAAAATTTTAAACCATGTGAAAACCAACCTTAAGAAGAAATTTGAAATGACCGACTTGGGCTATTTGCACTATTTCCTTGGCTTCCAAGTTTTGCAAACCAATGAAGGAATTTTTCTTTCCCATTCTAAGTATGCTTATGACCTTCTTCATCACTTTCACATGAAATATTATAAGCCAACCCCTTCTCCCTTCCAGTCTGGAGTCAAACTTGTTGCCACCTGTACTTCTCCCGAAGTTGATGCCACTTTGTACCATTAGTTAGTTGGTATCCTCTTATATTTGAATCATACTCTTCCTAATATTTCCTTTGATGTTGGTCTTGTTTACTGGTGTATGTAAACACCCCATGAAATTCATTGGAAAACAACTAAAATGACACTTTGTTATGTTAGAGGTACAATTCAATTCATGATACATTACATCTCAAGGGGGAATCCTTTATTGGTTGATTTCATTGATTCATATTGGGCCAGCCACCTCGATGATCAAATGTCTATTGTAGGTTATGTTTTTAGCCTTGGTTTAGGACCTACCACTTGGGCCTATAAGAAAAAATAGGCTATTTATCTTTCTTCAGTAGAAGCAGAGTACCGGGCAATAGTTAATGCAAGTCAAGAAGCCTTGTAGCTTTGACAGATCCTTTCAAAGTTTGGATTGTAGTAGCAACATCCAACAACCCTCTGGTGAAACAATCAAAGTGTCATCAAGATCACCAAATACTTGGTTCAACATCAGTGCATAAAACACATGGAGCTACACATGCACTTCATCTGAAATCTCATTCATGATCAAGTTATTGAAGTGCTATTTTTCCCGACAAAAGATCAACTTGCTAGCATATTCACAAAGTCTCTTACAGAAGCAAAGTTTTCCAAACTTCGATCTATGTTAAGATTTCATGAAGTTGTCATTAAGGGGGGATAGGCTCTAATGACTCCTTCATTCTCCTATTGTGTTTCCTTTGTAAATCATTCAATCATATCCCAAGTTGTTCTTAAGGGGGGATGTTAGGATATTTAGACACTTAGGATTTAGTTAAGATCAACTTGGTCCAATGTGTCATCAGGTAAAAGTGTGTTTCTTTAGTATGCATTAGTATGCATTTGTAGTTAGGTAATCCGACAGTCACGATATGTTCACAACATAGAGTGATCCAAAAATTCATATTCTTCTCGATCTTAACAACAACATTGATCCATGACTTAGCACCCGATTGGTCCATGATCTCTATTTAAAGAGTATGGAGGGTCATTTGTCGATGACAAATTGTGAGGAACTCTTTTGTAAATCTCTCTATAATATTTTATTTTGCATTAATAAATTGCTCCAAGTAGCCACGTTGGTTGGGGCCGTAGATGTTTCACCATAGGGGTTTTACCACGTAAAACAATTGGTGTGTTGATATTTGATCTATTTGTGTGAGTGGTTACTGAAGGTGTTCATTCTTTGTTGGAATACCTATGTTGTCAAACATCCTCTTATTTGTAAAGTCTCTTATATTCAATCTAGCTCTTGATATCTCATAGGAACACCTCTATATTAGAGCCAAATCTTGATCAAGCTCCTCTGCTTCTTCTCCATTCTCTTGGGTTGTTTTTTAATGTCTTCAACACTTCTAAAGTTATCTCTTAATTTTGATTTCGTTTCTTCCTCGAAGGCTTGTTGTCATGTCCTAGGTCACCTCCATTGGGTTTATCCCCTTTGACACCTTGGACCAATATGACTCTTCTACCTCAAGGGATCTTATAAAAAAAATAAGGTAGGGAAGGTATCATATTTTTGAGTTCAGATTAGGTCACCATCTAGAAATTCATTGTTTCACTATTTTATATGGTAGATCTAACATGTTTTATTGCATTGTATTAGACATTGGGATCAAGTGTGTTTTGAAACATGTGCAACTCCATTAATATGGAGCAATACTATCTAATTAGATGTATTTCACATCTCTCACGTTCAACACCTAGTACAACATTTTTGGGGGGGTTTATTCTTCCTTTTCCCATATCCTTCATTTCTAACAATTAGGTTAATTAACTCACCAATGGAAACTAGTGAATTAACCTTTGTTGGTTTGTTTCCCTTTGTTAATTTGTTGTTCTTTCCTATTTGTTGCAAAACCCTAATTGAATTACCATAACTTATCTATAGACCTAGAAAACCTATTCAATCCTAGATCCCTAATTAGTCTATTGGCCTTCTATCTATCTCTTCCATTCCTTTCTCCCCCTCCCAGAGTTTCTTAGTTTTACCCCAAAACCTAATGGCAACTCTACTCTCTCCTTCTTCCTTGTGGTAGCATTGTACACTAATATTCACATTGCACCTACGATCAGGTTGTACACCTAAATAAGGGAATATGGGAAAATACTACTACCTCTTAGATAAACTAAAAATAAAATAAATATCTTCCTCTATTGGAATAGACTAGTTACATCAGGCTTAAGATAGAAGACCTTGCACCAATGTTCCCACTGATGAATAATTTATTATACGAGTACATTCTTCAACTTCAAAGAATTTTCCTCCCTAATATATTTGGGGAGGCCAACATTGTGAAGGAGATAACTTGTCTTTGAAGTAAGAAAATGTGGAATCTGCTATGACACCCTCTTGTGAGAGTACCATATCCCCAACATCTAGTGGTGATATAAAGGGTGATTCAAAAAATAAACGTGTTAGAAATGAAATCATGTGTTGATTGTGTAAATTAATACAATGATAATTAACTTCTAAAATTGGTGTAACATTTTAATTAATAAATATAACAAGTTCTTTTGTATTGCTAGGGAACACCAATGTGATTTTAAATTTCTAGTACAGTAATAGCTATGTGGAACATCATGTACAATCACAACAATGAGCACTATGATGGTACATATCATAGTAGTGATGTGCCTGATTTTTATAGTGAACATAAACAATGCACTCCTAATAATGTAGAACACTATACATGTTGTACAATAGTCCATGTTACCAATATTATAGTATTGGTGCTCTACTCTCTCTCTCTCTCTCTCTCTCTCTCTCACACACACACACACACACACGTATCCCATTGGGATAAATTGAAGGGTTGAATGCTCTACTGAGTTGGCTACCACTATTTCATGCCTCACTTTATGTACTTCTCACCGAGTTAGGTGTTGTAATCAACGTTGTTGTGTTTACGATGGATACCATCTGTGAAATGCTAGGAAGTACCCAAGGGACCCCTCATGAGGTTTTCCTTGGAAAATAAAAATAAAATACACACACATGCAAACCACCAACATCAACAAAGTTGTCACAACTAATCCACATAAAAAATGCACATATATACTTAATGTCCACTGAAATCTTTCTTGAGGCAACTTGGTTGCCAACATATCGTATGGTTTGCCACATTAAAACTAATGCATTGAACTGAGGGGTTTGTGGAACTTCTTGGAGGACCAAAATATGGTGTGATAAAATTAAATTAATGCATTGAAAAATAGTGCTCTAACATAAAAACTTGAGCCCTAAACCGAAATAACTAGAAGATAAAAAAATGATTTTTTTGGTGATAAATGAGGAGATCATTGAACTAAAAATGATTAGATAAGACAATTTAATTGTTAATTGGGTCTGTGTTTGATCCTAGGGATCCATATTAACAAATCCAAAACTAGTTGAATTTAGGCATTTGGGGGAAATAATAAATGTGCAAGAAAGAGAGGGATGGACATCAAATAGTACAGACAATGGGAATAACTTTGAGGAAGGATGTGCATTGGTGCTAGAAATGAGAAAATGAAGCATTGACAGTGAGTAAAATGGCTTTGGAAATGTAGAAAATCATTTTTTTAATCTTTTATACACTAATTGATGTCGTAATCCCCTTGATGCACCCATGCTCCACGAGGAAGTGTGGATTGTATGATTTGTGTTTTACTTTTTTTTTAAGTATCTGGATCACTCATTCTATCTTGATGCACTATTGTTGGTGCATAGGTTTCTCTCTAGAGCACCATGAAATGAAAGTCCCATTATTTCTAATTTCCCTCTCATGTGCATAAGGTAAGGTGCATTAGTGCATTGCACTATGAAGTGCATCAATGCACTTTTAACAATATGATGTATTCAAATTTTTTTAGAAAAACCTCTACCAAATTCTTCTTTAAAATCATCTACAAAAGCCTATAAATGTCACCTCCTAAAAGACCTCTTCTGGAATCTTGTTTCTTAGTAGTGTCATCTTCGCACCATCCAACACAACATATTGATCTCCAAGTTGTTAACTTTACAATTCCTATGCATACTGCAACACACCTATTTGAATGTGCAAAGATAAAGAAGTAATTGAAAAATATTCTTGAACATGATTAAATATTTCCTAAAACTTCTCCTTGCGGTTCTCCAATTCTTATTGTACCAAATCAAGAACATGAAGAATGGATACTGTGCACAAATTGCAAGGGTTTGAATGAGATCACATTAAAAAGTCAACACCCACTACCAAGGATTGACAATCTTATAGGCCAATTGAAGGGAGACAAATACTTTTAAAAAATGAACTAACTTTTCACTATCATCAAGTACATATGAATCCTTCTAAATCTTGGAAAATGATTTTCACAACAAAATATGGGCTTTATGAGTGGCTATTCATGTTTTTTTTTTCTTATTAATATCCCATCCACATTCATGAGAATCATCAATGACATATTTCACCCACATTTAGGAAAATTTATAGTGGTATAATTGGATGATGTATTTTTCTATCATAATATTTGAGAATAATGTATTTAACATTTGAAAATCACTCTTAATCTTCTTTGGCAACACAAACTACAAGAAAAAATGAAAATTCCTTTATTTGGACAAATGTTTATCCATATATAGGTTTTGTTTGAACATAACAATGTTCATATAGATCCAACCAAAGCTAAAGTGCTTTCATATTGACCCACTCCCTCCAACACTACATAAACATAGTTATTGATTCAACGAGAATTGTGACTTCAAAACGAGAACTCTAGCCCTTAAAACCCATGTTTTTGCATAAAAAACATGAAAATCAACCCCCAAATCAAAAAGTGGTGCTACCAGTAGCACCATTTTTTTAAACATGGTCAAAATTACAACATTTTTCGAACACGGCCTTCGAAACTCAGACAATAGCTCAGAAAAACCTTAAAATCAACACCTAAATCAAAAAGTGATGCTACATAAAAAAATTGTTTTTTCCTAAACGTGAAAGTCATTGTTATTTACGACGTAATTGAAATTGTGATATTGACAAAAAAAAACCCTATGTAAATAAACAATCCAAAATTGGACTCCAAATGGTCCCTTGAAAATTTATTTACAAATTTTATTTTTTATTTTTTTAATTTACATAAAAAAACAAATAAATAGAAAGAACAAAATCTTCACAAATAAATATTTTTTTTAAATGACCAAAAAACACATTTAACAAATTGTATTATAAATTCAATTAAAAAATAAAAAATAAAGATTAAAAAAACAATGTGAAAAAGAAAAATAACTAAAAAGAAACAAAAAAAAATAAAATATTAAAAAATCTTGAACTAAAACTTTAAAATTAAAATAAAAGACAAAAAGTTCAAAAATATATATTTTAAAAACAATATTAAATGAAAACAAAACAATTTTAATAAAATCAATAACGAAAGAATAAAAAGAAAATTTTAAAACCAATTTTAAAATAAACTTCTAAGCATATTAAAAAAAAAGAAAATTAAAAGCAATTTTACAATACAAAAACTATTAATTTCAATTGAAACTAAGGTAAAAAAATAGAAAAAACAAATATAAACAAATTTAATAACATTTAAAACAAAAAAAATAAAATACAATTTTGCAATTGAAATAACATACAATTTTAATTAAAATTAAAAAAAATAAAAATTACAAACCTACATATTATTGGGGTGTTGTGGGGGGTGATTCTCGACATCACCCCAGCTCCCAAGGGCTAAGCCTTGGTCCCACGGGGCTAAGTCTTAGCCTGTGGGGGCTAAGCACTGGTCCCACGGGGCCAAGGCTTAGCCTGTGGGGGCTGGGGTGATGTTGGGTATCACTCCAGCCCCCATGGGATAAACCCTGGTCCCACAGGGCTAAGGCTTAGCTCCTGGGGGCTGGGGTGATGCCCAAAATCACCCCCCATGACACCCACGACACCCATGCTGGTTAAGCACCGTGGGTGTCGTGACAGTGATGTTGGGCATCACCCCCCATTGCCTCCCATAAACAATGCATATGTTTTTTCATAAAATTTTACATATTTTTAAGTTTTTTAATATTTTTTTTTTTATTTTTTTTGTAATTTTATGTTTTTATTTTATTTTTTTCTAATTTTGTAGTTTAAGTGTGTTTTTTTGTATTTTTTTTTAATATATATTCATAATTGTTCTTTGTGTTTCTTAAACTTTTCTAAAGTTTTTAGGTCATAAATTTGGTTTTTTTATCTTTTTTGTTGTTGTTTTTTTTTTCTAGATTTAGCTTAGTTTATATATTTGTTTTTTTGTTTTCCTATTTAGTTTTTTAAGTTTCTCTTTCATCTTTTTTGTTATCTAAATTTGTTTTTTTATTTTTTATTTTAATTTCACTTCTTTTATTTTTCTTAGTTTTTAATTTATATAAAAAAAATTGAATTATATATTTTTGTTAAATATTAAAAAATAGTGTTATTTAACTACAATTTTTTTCCATGTATTGAAGTAAAGGTAAACAATGTGTTAAGAATGATGTTTTCCACTATATTTTAAAAGTATGG
>JZKD02S2108001.1:138493-151228 GCA_000966675.3 Picea glauca
ATAGGATGTGTATACCTCTATAAACTTTAAATTATTATTCATGACTTTAAAAGTTGTATTTTTTTAAGAGACGATCTCCTCATGTTGTTGTTTTTGTTGAGGTATTGACTCATTTTTACTGCCTTTGGATACCTCTTTCATTTTTTTTTGGTCACTTTGATTGCTACTAGAGTGTTGTTATAATATTTAGGAATTAAATTTTAACAATGGGATATGTTATTATAGTAATAATATTCGAAATTATTATGGACATTATATAAAAAGAAACAATACATAAAAAGAAGGTTCACGACACCAACACTACAAAGTTGTTAGTATTGAAGTAAATGATGGTAGTATCACATTAATTTAGGCACTTTTACCTTAAAGCCAAATTTTAAATTGACAAAAAATTTAGTATATTGATTCCATATAAACCATGCTTGTTTGTCAATTGGTTTTAGCTCAGGTGGTTGGGAGGAATGATTATTATTCTCTCCACCTGGGTTCAATTCCCGCAAGTGACATGTTCAACTCATATTGAATATATTGTTGTAATAACTTTGAGCCATGTTGTTGACCGACCTTTAGTTAGTTAATGTACATGACCATCCTTTTTGAATTATAAGGTCCATGAGGTAGTTGGTGTGTGGTTACTTAATATAAAAAGGTTGTCTATATGGAATAAAACCTGCTATGTAATTGATAGTCAATAATGTTTGGACCATCAATGGTTAGGGTTTGGGTATTGAGAAACTATTTTTATAAGAAATAAGTTATATTATGTTTTTTTAAGTATTTCATTGTATTGGAGCTTTGCTCAATTGGAGTTTTCCTATGAATATTGCTCTTTTTTGCATTATCAATATAAAGGTTTATATTCTATAGGTTTAATACTCTTGTTTATTTTACTTTCTGTAGTTTATATTTCTTCTAATCTTGCTCGTAATTTGTTGTTTCTATTGATTAAGTACACTACACATGGTATCAAAGCTCTATCCCAATTTTTAGAGAATTTGTTTAGGCTAGAGACATGTTCTAGCATCTATAAACATTATGATATGTTGTTCAACATTTAACACTATGATTGGGAAGTATACACACATTGAATACACGCAGAGTCACTTGGTTGGATACCCTTGTACATATCTATTGGTACTTTGAGAGTAGTACTAGATTAGTCATATTCTGTATATGGGTTTGATCTTCCACATACCTTCAAGTATATTGGAATCCCCCTAGGCACACATGAAACCATCCCTTACATAAAAAAAATAATCATTTTGGTGTTATAGTGCACTGATCACAACACTCAAGGAGATCACTCTCACATACCAAGAAATTATGTAGTATGACTAATGGTATGGTCTATCTTTAGTGTCGTGAAAGATCGATTGAACATTATTGTTGGAATTCCATTTAGGTATATTATATGGCTCTAAAGCTTGACACTCATTTTATATTAAGACCCTTCATACCAGGGACCTCAGCAACATAGGCATTGAAATTCATGCATAACTTGTATTATAAGGATTTTGATCATTTTGTTAGTACAAGAACACTCATGTAGGAGTAAATAATTTGGTAGGAGTAAAAATAAGTCTTAGGTCTACCTAGTCCATTGTGGGAGACCTATCTCAAAAGAATCTCTGTGCCACACTAATCATAATAGTAAAGCTCTTAAGTAACCCTTTCATTGGATCCAAGGGTCCCAACATGACCACTAGAAACTTGACCATGGATACTAGGATCACCAAATTTGAAGGTCGAGTCTCTAAGATTGACAACCTACAAGAAGAAGTTTCTAAAACTAATGACTAGCTACAAATCCTTGTTACATCACTATTAGACATGGAACATTAATAGGAACAATTGGGCTTGTAGGCCAATGGTTGATCATCCATGGGAGGAAAGTATCACATAAGGCCACCCTTCCAAGACAATCAACACCATATACTACACACATTACCTAAGGTATATTTGAGTAGGTTTGATGGATTTGACTCAATAGGATGGGTTACCCAGATGGAACATTACTTTTCTCTCTAAGGTATTGATGATGACCTATTAAAACTTTGGGCGGATGTGTTTTACTTATATCAGGAGCATTGAAAATGGTGGTAATGACATAAGAAGGCCTAAGTGAGTTACATTTCCTAGAGCTTAGTTTGTGAAGGCCATCTATGCTTGATTTGAAACTTATCTTATTTTTTTGGGGTGGTTAACTAAGTTGCACCAAACTAACATAATTGTAGACTTTATTGCTTCCTACGGGCAATTGGAAATCCTCATATAAGGTATAATTGATATTTTTTTAAAGAATGTTTTTTTTGTGGTAACATAGTTATCGACTTGATGAGAACAATGACCTCAAAATGAGAACTCAAGCCCTAAAAACTCATTTTTTGCATAAAGAAAAACAAAATCAACCCCCAAATAAAAAAGTGGTGCTATTGGTACCACCCTTTTTTTTCGAAGTTAAAATTATAACTTTTGCAACCATAGACTTAAAAGTTCTTATTGTGGTAACAAATTTTTTTAAATCAACCCTAGAATCAAAAGGTGGTGATACTATTAACACCCCATTTTTTTCTTGCTTGGAATTGCAACATCTTTTAAACCATGGCCTTAACAACTAGTACTATTACAAAAAATCTTAAAATCAACCCTTGAATTAAATTTTAGGCTTAAAATTGAAACACTTTTTAAATCATTGCCTATCAACTAGTATCGTTGCAACCTGAATCTTAAATCCAACCCATGAATTGAGAAGTATTTTTAACTGTAGCACCCTCTTTTCTTCAGATTTAAAATTGCAACATTTTGGAAACCATGACCTAAAAAGCTAGTATTGTTGTAATCAAAACCTTAAAATGTACTTTAGGGTTAATTTATCACTCCAAACACATTACAATTTAAAAAATTTAAAAGGTACATTTATAGTTATGATTTAAACTCATAAAAGTACTACATTATTTTTGTGTTTATTTAAATAAATAAATAAATAAAAACATTTAAAAACATAATTTAAATAATAATTATAATAATAATTAAAAAAAAAATAAAATTGTAACATCCCCACTATAATCCCCGGTTTGATTAATACTTATGTAGATATAATGTGTGGCTACGACCAAGGCAATGTAATATGTGAATTGTATTTCTATGTTTTAACAAGAATATGTGATGCCAGTTGCTAAGGGGACATGGACAAAGATGGGGGTTGAATTAATCCACAAGAGAGGGGAGGGTCTAAGATAATTCCTAAGAGGGGGTCCAAGAGGGAATTAAACATGTATATTAATTCAACTCTTTTTCCTAAAATTGTTATTGGTATATGAACCTTCTAATTTTTGATTGAGTGTTCCCAAATCCAATTATTGAATACATGTAAGAGGGTGGGTGTGAGTGGTCACATCCCAAAGTTATTGGGCACATGGGGGTTGAGCACAATAGCTTGGGGAAGTGTGTGAATGAAGCAAGAAAGCCAAAGGAGGGGAAATTCGTATGAGGTGGGACAACTATTCTACACAAGGAGTTTTTGTGCATGCGTAGCAAGGAGAGAGAAAGAAAGAGAGATTGAATATGGTGCAACCATGAAGGGAAAATTCTAGAGCATGTTGGAGTGTATTTCGAGTGAATTGGAGCTAAAGAGTGAAGATTTAGGTTGTCAATATTGAAGAGTCAACTCCTGTGTGAGTTGCACTAAATCAACAAGTGTTTGTTGTTAGTTGCTGGTAGTTTTTCTTAGCAGTGAGTTTCGTTGAGTTCCCAGTTGAGTTATTCCTGATTACCTTAGCTAGAGAGATCCTGGTAAATGAATGGGACACCCGAGGGATTGATATTAGTGAAGGGGTACATTCCTTGGGCTGGGCAGGTTGAGTGGAAGAGAGCTAGTGGAAAATTAGGATAGTTGTAGAAAGATACTAGTGGGTTGTGAGTTTTATGTGTTGTGAGTAGACAATGAGAGGCCACCCTATTTGTGGATTGCTAGTCTCAACTCAGGGGTTATTGGCTATTGATATTTGGAATATTCAATCTATGGTTGGGTGGAACGTCTGTCCCAAGCAGTTGGTTGCACAACATATTTAAAAGATAAGTATTTTATCTTGTTGTTGTGTTATTTTATATGTGTTATTGCTATGCATGATCTCCATGTATGAGAAATATTATATGATGTTGTGATGAGTTATTAAATTGCATTTCATGTCTATTTATCTGGTTGTATATGTATTAAATAAATGGTAATAGACAATAGTTATTTTTGGTTGTAATTCGTAGCTTAAAGCTACAAGAAATTAATCAGTTAGTGGAAATTTTCATTTTTGTAAGTATTTTGCATCATAATGTTCCTTAGTTGGGAAGGGGGTTGTTACATTATGCTATCAAATCCTCTGGTTCAAACACCAAGCTTGTATGGGCTCGAACCAGTGCAAATTTGACAAATTCATTGTTGTATTTTTTGCCTGTGACGAGTTTGGGAAAAAATGGTGTAAAAAGAGAAAGAAATCCCCAAATTTATGAGTAAGATTCGATTTTAAATGACTTAGAGTTGTTTAAGAGGTTTAATGGAGCCAATATACAAAGTTACAGAACCAAATTTGACTTGGAATGGTCGAATTTCAAGTTTTAATGGTTGTTGTAGAGTTGCAGGCAGTTTGGCGAATCAATGTCTGAGATCGTGTTTGATCTCAAGATTGACAACTGAGATTCGCTTTAATAAATTTAATAATCCATAAGGTTTCGACCGTTTGGAAGGTTGAGGGAATTGACGATCATGATTTTGTTTTGAAGATTGGGAAAATAGATCATATTGATGGTCTGTATTCATTTCGGTCATTGGAAAGATTCTTTTCACTAATAGATTGACGGCTTAGATTCATCAGGGATTTTGGTCGAAAATTTCTAAGTGTGGAAATTTTCCAATAGAAATGGCCGACAGGCAATGGTCGGGTCGGCCCAATTGGCAAAGAGTTTGGTTTGGTCGCCAAGGAAACCATTGATTGTTGATGGGCCGATGGTCGAGCATCGGCCAGATTTGATGAAGTGTTTCAAATCAAGCAAGAAGGATGTTCAATGGGCCGATGAGTTGATGGTCGGGCGTCGACCAAGTCGACGAGGTGTTCGGGTCGTTCAAGAGAAACGATCAATGGCAGATGAAGGAAAGATGATGATTATGTGTCATGCCACGTCAGCATCCACATGTCATGACATGTCAGTCAGTTTGACACCTTAGGATGACATGTCATGCCATGTCAACATGTACATGTCATGCCACATCAACAATTGCCACATCATCCCTAAAGTGCTTGATGGTCGATGGTCGGATTGGCCGAATTGGGGAAGTGTTTTTGACAGTCAATGGGGATCATTAATGACCAATGGGCTGATGGTCGGGCATCGACCGAATTGGTGAGGAGTTCCATTCTCCAATGGAAATCATTGACGACCGACGACCGATGGTCAGATCATCCGGTTTAGTGATGTAGTGTGAATCGATTGCCAAAGGAATGGGTTGATGGTCAATGGTCGGGAAAACAGTCTGGGTGAAAAGTTGAGCGCATCAACAGGAAAGTGTCAATCATCAATGGTCAATGGAGTGCATGTCAACAACTCATATTTAAGGGTTTTTAACACAGTATAAGAGTCAATATTATGCAAAATTTTGTGGTTTTTGAAGGTCATTAACTTGCGAGGCATTTTTGAGGGCCTAAACGACATTTTTATCTAATCAAAACCCATGAGAATAGAGTGTGCCAAGGTACACTCTGTCTCTGCATCTCAAATAAAATAACTTGGAGAGAGCTATCCAATGAGCTAATTGTTCACAAAACAAAGCTTGTATGAAAAAGTTACAACTAAAACAATAAGGGTAAAATTTTGGTACAAATTTACTTCCAAAGAGCATAACTCCATGCTCAAAAGTTCGTTTGGGGTGCAAGAGTAGTCTATGGAAATATTATGACCCAAAGATACCAACGATGGAGCCAAATTTGGGTTATGGGTATCTGAAAATGTGCAGGAAGAGAAATAAGACACATGTAGCATACAAGGATAAATTGGGCAAAACAACCTAAACTTCTCTGAACCATAACTTTCAGCTTGGAGGTTGGATTTGAGAAAATGAATAGTGGATGGAAAAGGTATTAAGGAGTAGAAGACATCCATCAACCCTGAATATTTAATTGGGAATCAAAATTTTCCAGAAATTAATGAAGATATTTTTGTAGCAGTAAATTAATGGAAAATTGCAGCATGTATATGTTATAATTTTTCCCTCATAACTCATATTGAGGCATGGGTACAACCTTTGAAAAATGGTTTTAGAGAGGAATGCATCAAGGGAATCAAAATTTGAATTGGTGCAATGTGTCATTCATAAATTGATGAAGAAATAACTTGTATTCTAATGGATGAAATATTTTATTCTTTGCATGTTTCTAACCAAAATTATTGCATGTACATTTCTTGCAGAATTAGAGGTACAGGAATGAAACTTTGGTTCTTATATGAGGACTAGAGTTATGTAATATGATCAGGGATCTTACAACCATGAGGAAGAGATCAAAGGTATGCATACCGACATGGGGAATGGTGAGATAATGTCCAATGGAAGAAGAGACATGCATGAGCCTATAACTATGAGAAGCTTACATAGGGAAGTTAAGATCTACAGAGATGATAATGAAAGGAATATGAAGGTTTAATAAGAGATACTTCAGAGCTTAAATATGTTGCACAAGCAAGTCAACAAAGAATATGGCACCAAGCAAACAACTAGTGCTAGATAAGTGTCAGGATTTAGGTATATATGCCCAAGTGTGTCACCTTGGGGAGTCCCAATTCTTTTTTGGAAAAAGAAAGATGGAACCTTAAGGTTGTGTATTGATTTCAGACAGCTAGATAAGGTCACAATAAAGAACACATATCATTTTCCAATAATTAATGATTTGTTTGATCAAATGAAAGGTGCAAGAATTTTTTGCAAGATTGACTTGAGATAAGGTTATCATCAATTGAGGATAAAGGAAGAAGACATCAACAAGACAACATTTAGGACAAGATATGGGCATTATGAAGTCACAGTAGTACCATTTGGACTATCCAACACCCCGACCATTTTATTGTGTATGATGAATGGAGTGTTTAGGGAATACCTAGACAAATTTTTGATTGTGTTCCTAGATGATATACTTATCTACTCTAAGTCATAAGAGGAACATGAGCAACATTTAAGAATGGTGTTGCAAGTTTTAAGAGAACATGCTAAGTAAGTGCATCTTTTATCAAAAGTAGATTCATTACCTGGGGCATATAATTTCAGTAGAAGGGATATAAGTTGATCCTGAGAAGATATAGGCCATTAGAGGATGGTCAACGCCAAAGAATGTGACAAATATCAGATCATTCATGGGTCTTGTCAGTAATTATCGAATAGTCATAAAAGGATTTTCAAAGATTGCAAGTCCAATCACTTCTTTGCAAAAGAAGGGAGTGAAATTTGAATGGACTTCCAAGTGCAAAGAGATATTTCAACAGTTAAAGGAAATCTTGACCAATGCACCAATATTGAAGATTGCATATTTGGATCAATATTTTTTTGTGTGCACTGATGCATGGAAGGAAGGGATCAATGGAGTCCTTAATCAAAGAGATAATGTGGTATGCTATGAGTTCAGGAAATTAAAGGAACATGAGAAGAATTACGCTACGCATGACTTGGAGTTAGTATAAATTGTACATGCGTTAAAAATGTGGAGACATTACCTCATGGGGAAGAAATTCAAGCTAAGGAAGAACCATTGTGGTCTAAAGCATTAGTTTGGACAACCAACATTAAATGCCATACAAACTAGATGGCTGGAATTTTTGAGTGAGTATGACTCTGAAATTAAGCATATAAAGGACAAGGAAAATCAAGTCGTTGATGCACTCAGCAGGAGAGCTCATGAAGTACATGTTGCAACCATTAGCATGTACATAACATATTTAAAAGATAAAAAATTTGCAGCAACAAATTTAGATAAGCAATATCTAAAAATAAAAGAGACATTACAACAAGGTAATTTTGAGCAGAAATTTAATTATTATGAGCTGAAAGAGGATGAAATTCTCACATGTACAAAGGCAAGGTATATGTGTCGAATTCCAATGATTTGAAAAATGCAATGTTAAAGTAAATGAATAATGTGCCTTATGATGAACACCCAGGATATCAAAAGACAATTGCAGTTGAAAGAAGCCAATACTTTTTCCCATGAATGAATAAAGAAGTGGCTATTTACATAGCCAGGTGTCTAGAATTCCAAAACGTAAAGACTAAGCATAGGCATCCATCAGGGTTGTTGAAATCATTTCCCATTCTATAATGGAAGTGGAAAGTTTTCACGGTTGATTTCATTACTAAGTTGCCCAGAATAGTGAAGCAACATGATTTCATCATGGTGGTGGTCGATAAATTGAGTAAGGAAGCGCATTTCATTCCAATGAAGACAATGTGAAATGAAACAAATATTGCATAGATATACATGAAAGAAGTTTCCACACTACATGGGGTGCCTAAGGAAATAGTTTCATATAGAGATCCAAAGTTTACATCCAATTTTTGGAAATGTTTTTTCAAGGGCTTTGGGACAAATTTAAATCTCAGTACAATGCATCCTCGAGAGTTAGATGGGAAAACAAAGAGGAATAACAGAATAATTGAGGACATGCTCAGAATGTATGTGACAGACTAGCCATCAAAGTGAGAGGATTATATCCACTTAGTTGAATTGGCTTACAACAATGAGTATCAAGCCTCATTAAAAATGAGCCCATTTGAAGCATTGTATGGCAGAAAGTGTAACACACTAGTAAGTTGGGATAATCCAGTAGACAGAGTAGTTGTTGGGCCATATTTGTTGAAGGAAATGGAAGAGAAGATGGCAAAGATAAAGCAGAATTTAAAGGCTTCCCAGGATAGGCAAAAAATCTATGCAGAAAAGAATAAAGTGTTTAGAGATTTTAAAGTGGGTGGACATGTGTTTTTAAAAATGAAGGCAAAGAGAAGTTTGCTAATATTAGGAAGATTCCCAAATTTGGCAGTGAGATATTGTGGGCCTTTTGAAATGTTAGAAAAGATAGGGCCAATTGCATACATGCTAGCATTACCTGCATCCATGAGAGTGCATAATGTATTTCATGTGTCATTATTAAAGAAATATGTGCTTGACCCGAACCACATAATTGATTAGAATGTAATCTAGGTGGAGCACAAAGGGGATTTTCGAGTGGAACCAGTATGCATTCTGGACCGAAAATTCAAAGTGCTCATGAACAAGGCCATAGGATTGATAAAGGTTCAATGGACCTACTATGGTCCTAAAGATACTACATGGGAGCATGAAGAAAACATGCAGGAAGAATACCCACAATATTTTGACAATTTTGAAGAAAGCAGAATGTGAAACTCCATTTTGAGCAGCTAGAGTTATGGAACCACATCTCAAAGTCCTAGCCAACTGTGTTGGAGACCCTGATAAAAGAATGGTTCATTCCTTGGGTTAATCCTAATAAAGGGATGGTGCATCCATTGGCTTATCCCTAATAAACTAATGGTGCATTCCTTGGGTCAACAAGTTGAGACGAACACGAGATTATGGTTGGAACTATTGTTGTAGTTGTTAAATTGCATAATTTTATTTCTAAGTATTGTGATGTAAATTTTCATATATGTATATCAACATAGTGTTGGCATGTTTTACGGGCAGTGTATGCTTGTCATTGATGGCAAGTACAACAACGATGATGGCTTAAGTACAGGAAGGATGTGTCAGGTGGGCTCCAGAAGTATTTTGGGAAAACGATGCAGAGCAAGGGCTTGAGTACAGGAAGGATGTGCCAGGTGGGCTCTAGAAGTCTTTTGGGAAGACGATGCAGAGAAAGCTCAACAAGATTAGAGTATGTAGCGATGGATCTCATTAAGATTTCCCGATAAACATTAGATCTGAGCTAGAGGTCCAACTGACGTTGTATCCAAGAGAACCTGCACGCTCTTTAACGAGCAAGGTGACATGTGAAACCCTGAAAAATCCAAAACAGGCACCTCAACAAAGACTCCATTTCGGAGTTTCGGTTACCGGGAGATGGAGAAGTCAAGAATCGAGACTCTCCAACACAAGAGTCCCGAAGTTGCGAAATGCAAAACCCCAAAATCGCGAAACAGGCGCATCGTTCGAAGTTTCGGCTACCGGAGTTTCGGATATCGAGAGATAGAGATGTCAGGACTCTTGTCATCAGGAGTCCCGAAGTGCCGAAATGCGAAATCTTGAAAACCCAAAACAGGCGCACCACTCGGAGTATTGAATACCGGGATTTCAGTTACCGGGAGATGGAGATGTCAGAGACTCTCATCAACAGGAGTGCCGAAATCGCGAAATGTGAAATGGCAAAATGATTTGAGCCGTTGGTTCGAGGAGTTTGTGGACCATTGATCCGACTCCATTTCGAAGTATTGGATACCGGGATTTCAGATACCGGGAGATGGAAATGACAAAGACTCTCATCATAAAGAGTCTCGAAGTCGCGAAACCCGAAGTCATGAAATGATAAAGAATCCATACCGGAGTTTCGGATACCGGGAGTAGGAGGAGTCAAGAGTGAAGACTCTTCATCACAGGAGTCCCGAAATCACGAAACTCGAAGTCGCGAAATGTCACAGACCACATACCGGAGGTTCAGATACCGGGAGTTGGAGATGTCAAGGTCTTTCACCATAGGACTACCAAAATGCCGATTCGCTGAAATGAAAAATGATGGAGTACTGGACCATTGATCTGAATCCATTTCGGAGTTCCGTATATTGGGAGTTGAAGTGTCGAAACACTTCACCACCAAGAGTGCCGAAATGCCGAAATACCAAAATGCGAAATTGCAAAATGAAGTTTCGACTAAGGCTGAGGTCATAGCTGTTGGTCACATCGATGGAAGATGGGGGAAGGAGTTAGTGAAGAGAAGCTCCTTTTCGAAGTTTCGGGGGTCAGGAAATGGAGAGTACTAAAATCCTCCACCACGGTGATCCCGAAATGCCGAAGAGTGGAATGTCGAAATGAACGCAAGATTTAGAGAAATTAATCCAACGGTGCAAATGAAACTGAAGAAGATCGAAGGGCTACTGTAGCACTTTTCATTGTAACTGCTAGAAACCACCAATGGTTCCTTCCAGAGGACTCGAAGAGACTTCTGTGTGATTTCCAGAGGAACTGAAGGGTCACAAGGAATATGCCAGTAGGAGAAAAGACTGTTCATGGAGGCTATTGACAGCTGGAAGAGCGTTGAAGCCGTTAATTGCGACAGTGAGGTTGAGGTCGAACGCAATAGAAGATGAAGAATCTCAACTACCCGTGATGTGAAGGAATTTGATCATGACACCTAGTGATGATGGACAGATGAGCTTAACAAATAGAGAAGCTGAAGAGTTTCCATGATGATGAGGCAGAGAACTTGACATGCAGAGGATGGAGAACCATTGCAGGGAGAGAGTATGCACAAGACACACAGGGAGGATAAGAATGTGCAAAAGAAGAGGTCGGGTAGTTGCTGAGGAAAGTGATGCATGTGTGAAGAAGAAGGTGGAGTGCAGTAGCTGAAATGGACAGAAGAAAAAAGGTGCATTGAATGGGAAGGGCGCACAGAGCACAAAAGGCAGAAGAACAGAAAGTGCAATGGATGCATGCAGGAAGACAGTGAGGCAGACAGAGCAACGAAATCTTGCAAGAACAGTGATGAGACTGGTAAGTTGTTGTTGAACATTATATCACTGTAATAAGTTTCAGTAACACATATTCATAAATCAAAGTGGTAGGGAGGTGCTAGGGAGGACTGGTGTCCTTGGAGGTTCAAGTGGGTGCTTGAACACAGGGAGTTGTAGCTTCCTTCTAGTTGGTGCTAGAGAAACCAGAGAATTGGTGCTTCCTTCTAGTTGGTGCTCTCAACAAGTTGCAGCTTGCAAAAACAGAGGTTGTAGCCTTGCAATGAGTTGGTGCTCATATGTATGATAATGTAAATAATGTAAATATTACTTATCATATAAAGAAAAAGAGGTTTTTACCCTTTATGGGTTTCCTCAAGAAATATCTGTCTCTTTGTATCTCATATATGTGACTAATGCTGAATGTGCCATTGATTGTTTCCCTGCATTATTGTGATCATCATTGAGTGCCTTGTAAAGAATTTAAAAGAAGCATAATTGTTTAAGCACAGTAACAACTGATTCACCCCCGCCCCCCCCTCAGTTGTCCAACAATTGGTATCAAATCCGACCCCTTTTATCTAAAGGTAGATCCTAGAGCTTAAACATGTCAAGCCATGAAGGAAATTCAACCAATAAGGCCCCTCTATTCAATGGAACAAATTTTTCCTTCTGGAAAGTTAGAATGAGAACCTACAAAATGGCTTTAGGTGCAGATATTTGGGATGTGGTAGATACTGGTGATGTAAAGCTAGTTGTACTAGCTAATAAGGATGACAAACTAGAATTTATCTTCAACGCTAAGGCTATGAATGCTATCTTGAGTGGGCTTGTAGAAGCAAAATTCGTAAAAGTTATGCATCTAGGAACTACCAAAGAAATGTGGAACAAACTCATTAACAGTTATGAGGGTAATGAGAAGGTAAAGGATGCCAAGCTTCAAACCTACATAATGCAGTTTGAACAGCTGAAGATGAAAGAAGATGAAACTGTTGGAAAATACTTTCTGAGAGTAGAAGAAATGG
>JZKD02S2108001.1:227534-243065 GCA_000966675.3 Picea glauca
CCACACTGGGTGAACCACGTAAATCTGTGTCTCCCTTGTATTGTGTATCTTCTGTGTTTTATTTCCGCATTTGTTTTATTTTATTGCATCACGGTCTTGTTTTTCTAACATTGATGATGCTAAAAAGAACCATCAAAGGCTCCAATGATGATGAGGTTTAACCAACAAGGGCATAAAACAAAAATGTTAAAAATCACCATAGAAGGCACCAATGATGGTGTTGTATCATAAGCAAAGGAACACGGCAATAAAACTAGTAAGCTCCATAGTAGGCATGAGGTGAAAATGTTGGTACAAGGATAGTAAATGCCTAAGAGATGATAAATTAGAGGAAGGGGGTTTCAATGTTATTAATGGGATTCCATAGCTGCAGGATACAAGTGTGACCAACCAAGAGCAATTCCTCACGAGAGAGAGATGGGAGAGGTGGTTTGTCATAACTAGGGAGAAGTTATCTTGAGTAGGTTCGTACTCAAGATAATGACCTAGGGATAACTAAGTTTTCGATAAAGTGACCAAGGAGGTAAAGCAAAGAAAGAGAAGTGAGAGCTACCCCAATTGTTTGAAGAAAATGGGAATAATGAGGGGCAGATACAAGTATTGGAAGCAAGGAGAGAAAGAAAATAAGATGAGGGGTTTCCTTAAGAAACTTAGGGTAGTCGAAGAAAGTGGGAGAAGGAGCATCAAATGATCTAGAGAGCCTAATTGGGTGGCCAAAGAGTAGGTTGAGGTTACCCCTGGGATGTAAGAGATCCAACCTCCTTAAGGAAGGAAGGGAAGAGAAAAGAAGAGGGAACTACCCTAATCAAGGAAGAAGGATCTCTTGGGGGAGAGAAGATATTGAATGAGGAAGACGAGGCATCAAGATAATCTTGGTGGTCAACCATCCATCATAGTTAAAGTGTCATAAATAAGGATTAATGCCTATAATTTGAGAGGTTATGTTGATATAACCTATGAAGTAAGAGACGGTCTTGGGGGAATCTAGAGGCACATCACCCCATGCTTGTGTTGGAGGAAGTGGGTCAAAGTTTTTTGACATAGACTAAGGTTTGGGAGGAGGAGTGATGCTAGTAGGTTGAGAAAAGAGATATTGTATTAAATAAGTGTTAGGTTGAGATGTAATGTCTTCTTCAATTGCAATGTGTTGTTGTGAGGTAACAAATTGAAATAGGGGAAATTGTGAACCTTGTTAGGAAGAGGAAGATCTCTTCCATCAAATGACATGACATTCACCTAAGTTATGAGTGTTTCACTTATGATACTTTCACTACTTATCTGAACTAGGGAAAGGGTCAACATTTAAGTCTTTTACATTAGTTTTAAGAGAACCTATCTCAAGAGAGGGAGCCTCATGTTCCTAATACCACTTGATTGGAAGTACATAGGACTAAATGGAAGGAGGTTGGAAGACAGGTTGGAGGCTCTGTTCGAGTAACTTGTTGTGGAGGGATGGGTCTCCTAAGACATTCTCTAAGTTTCAAAATTTCTATAAGGATTCACTTGTCAAGTTGTCTCATGTGTAGAATGAGTTCATCACTAGTCCTACATGAGGAGGGGGTTATATGATCATTTGTTTGGAAGAAGAGGGTAAAGTTGTATTCAACTTGGATAGAAGGAGAAGGGATAGGTGGTAAGTTGGGAGGAAAGGGTAAATATCCTCCATAGTTGACTTGGTTTATGTAGTAAGAAGGGAGAAGGTTCCCTATATTATAAGGTTAGGTATGAATAATTGTATGATTACTTGGATAGAAACTGCGAGACATGTTAAGGACATTCATCTAAGTGAGGTGGGAAAGGTAAGACATTTTTTTAGGATAAAGTTGGTGGATGCCAATATGAAAGGAGATAGGAAAAAGAGAAATTTAACAAGGGAATAAGGATGGCTTCACAATCAAAGTGATAAGGGAAAAGAAAGTTGTTTTATGGCCTTATAAGGCAGCTTAACTTGTGTGTTGGAAAGCTCAAACTAAAACAAAAATTAGAACCGTTTTCTTCCCCTACTAAACCTATCAAGATGTCAGGGGTTAATATCAATATTAGTATTCTACGACGACATGGTTAGCTACACTTTGGGGGTGCCCCTCCACCTCCAGTATCTTCTATTGTGCAAGGGAATTTCTCTCTCTCTCTATCATGTTTTCAAATGTCTCTCTATTCTCCTCCTTCCCTCCTTCCAATCTTTCTCTCCCATGCCGCATATCTACCATCCATGTAAGCTAAATAATGCAAACACAATTTTGTGGATCTCTTATAACTGTTGTAGTGTTCATTTTGAATTCCTGTGACATTTCAGGTTCAAATCCCTTGCCCATAACTTCTGCTCTTATATCCCTTCCTTCACTGAATCCATCCACAACAATGGAGACTCTAATTACAAAGTCAACTCCACCTACAATGAGTATTCCATTGGGTTCTCCTACAGTTATACTATCCAATGGTAATAATGTGGGGAGTAGTCGGTCAGGTACCAACAACAAACTAGGCCCATAGGAGGGTGGTGCCTTCTATCCTCCCATGCCAATATTGTAATCTCCTGGTGCCTTAGGGGTACTCCCATATCCTGGCATGGTTTATTTTTATAGAAGCTCTACTATTATGATTGTATTGTTGGCCATGTGGGTTATAATTTTATGTTGTTGTGCATTTCCATTTTCCAACCTTCAAGCTTGATTTTTCTCCATCAGATATCCTCTACTCTTTGGCATTCAAATTCAAGAATATCATCTTGGATCCATGCATCCTTGGAATAATTTTGATGTTGTACTTTTCATCGTGTGATTATCCTTCCATAAAGCCACTAAAGTAGAGAATGACCTGCATCAAATTCAAGATAGGCAATAACACCTAGCATAAATATTTGTCTCTTGAACAATCATCTTATTCATAGATTCATGTTGTGCTTTTGAATGCATGGTGAAAGAGAACAAGAGTTTGTGTGCCTCAATAGATTCATGGTAAATGAGCAGGCTCATGATCTATATGATCTATTGTTGGTTCTTGAAATGGAATAGTGGGAAACATCACAACCCCACTTTCCCTCTCACCTTCTCTTACCTAAAGCTATCGACATCTGAAACACAACAAAGGGAACATGGCCTCTCGTACATTTTATTATGAATTTGTAAGATGTGACACATCCTAGCAATGTTTTGTTGACATTTTCACGTTGATTAAGAAATGACATGTTTTTTTAGGCTGGCAAGAGTCGGCTTACTTTTTTGGGTGTATGTCGATTTCCAACCAAATCACCACATTTAAACATTGGATTTTGCTGTAATCCTAATTATTTTTTAACATGTAGGTTAATCTTCAATCAAATCACTTCATTTTTTTATTATTTTAAAAAATATTTTACTCCAAATTTCATAATTGAAATTGAAACAATTTTAATTCTACACTTTTATCATTTAAAAATTATAATTTAATAATTTGTGTTTTCTAATCAATTTAAGTTATTAAAATTACATTTTGAATAATAATAGTAATAATAATAATAATAATCTATTTTTAAGGTCACAGCCAAGCCACACCAAATTGGTGTATGAGACCCCCTTGTTTGTGGGACAAGGGACCCCCCTCCGCCCAACGATTTGACTGGTAAAGTCTACAGAGATATACATACCCTAACCCCCTTTGGATTTGAACTTGTGACCTCTTAAGAGGAAACACATGTTCTTAACCATTAGGCCCAAACAATTTGAAGAAGATTTATTCTAAATTTAATTATCAAAATTTAATGATTATTAAAATTATATTTTAAATCACCCGGATGGGGTGTTAGTGCCCAACACCTGGCGCGTAGAGGCGGAAAGGGGAGGCCAGCGGAGCACGGAGCCATGTGCTCGGCTCGTGCCCACTGCATTCATCACCCCCGAGCATTAATATGCATTCAACGTCGATGGGAGGGGCATTAAACCATGCTCCCTCGACCACCATTACGAATAGAGCAATGCAGCGTCCCTTTTGTGTTATCGCTCGGCTGTTTGGTTTTGATTCTGGTTCTGTGGTTTTCATGGTCCTTCGGTCGTTCCTCACCTTTCACCTTGGCTCTGCAGACTTCCTGCAGACGCCAGCCCTCACCATGCCGCGACAACGAATGCGTCCGCGCAGAGGCTCTCCCTGGCACCCTCGGCGCCCCCGCACTTCCTCCTCGCCCTCTGGTTCATCTACCCAAGCTTTTGAGTGTCTGGTTGTCATTGATACCATCTGGACCCCGACATGGCAGCCTCCCTCCGTCCATCATTCTTCTCCTCCCCCGGCGCCGAGCGGGGCCTCGGCGAATTCACCCCACGGAAGGCCTGGCCATGGTCGACCCCGTAGCAAATTGAAGACGCCCTTCCCCAATCTACCGCGTGAAAGCTCCGCCATTTTGCATGATTTAGTCTTTGAGCTCCGAGATGGAGTGAACGACCTCCAGTTCCGTGTTCAACAAATGGAGGGGAGGCTGTCAGTCCTTCTTCAACTTCTAGTTAATCCCCCTGAAGCCTCCCCTGAGGACTCCAGTGACGCACCTCTCACTGCAAGCGACCACATGAGCAGCCATCAACAAGATGCTATAGAGGGGAGCCCACAGTCTGAGGGGAAGGCAGGTAAACCAGTGCCCATGACCGAACTCGCGAGGAAGCAGACCCTGGCAAGCAATGAACGTGTTGACGAAGGTGCAGTTCCGGTAGCAGCAGTGGAGGAGAAAGGCACCAGTCTCCAGGCGCACACCTTGACGGCAAGTGTTAGGCTGGCAGCTTACGAGGACAAGGGAAACGGCGCCACGGACATGCAGTGGACGACCAGTGGGACACCTGTCATCGAGGAACCCTGGCCAGGCCTCTTGCCAGAGTATGTGCCAGATTATACAAATCTTGTTCCATACTTTAGCTCTAGTGGCTCTCGTGGTAGTTAAATTGTCTGGTTTTTCTAGGACTGTTAGAAAATTTTGATACTTGCTTTATACGGTTGGCTGAACTGGTTTCTCCTTCTGGAGCAGTTCAGTAATTACAACCGCTTGACTCAGTTATGTACTCTTGATCTTGGCTCTTAGAAGGTCTTTTATATATAATACAAAATACTTACTTACAAAAAAAAAAATTATATTTTAAATAATAAATTGTTTAAAAGTATTTGAAGAAGATTTATTATAAATTTAATCATCAAAATTTAATAAGATTAAATTTGTAATTTCATGATTTCAAAAATATAATATAAACATAATTTATACTTTCTAAATCAATCTAAATTAATAAAATTACAATCTAAACGACAAATTGTTGAGACTACAAGAATTTTTGTTAATCATTTCCAGCGAAAGCATTTGGAAAAAAAGATCACATATGACACCACTTTTTTACGATTTGCTACAATCCCACATGAATATTTATTAAACACCATGTGCACATTAATTGTTATGCATTGTCTTTCGTATGATGGTAGTGCATGATGGGAAGTTTTCATATTAATGTTGTTAATTGGAATCATAAAGATATTGCAATAAAAATAATCTTATTTGAAGTTAGTTCACTATTTTGATAATGAACTCTTACAATAACTCTCAAATTGGTGAAAATATTGTACGTTTCGAAAAAAAGAGAGTATATGTGTCAATTAACAGCAAAATCCATGTTATGAATTAGATATTTCTGACAACTTTTTGAAGACAAAAAAATAAGTCTGATAACTTCGTTGTATTTATTCTTCTTTTCCATATTTTGATTGCTCTTAGATATAGGAGATCTACTATGTTTAACATTTTAGAAAAAAATATTAAAACAATGCTCGCAAATATGATATGATTCATATTTTAAGTAAAAAAATAACATTAACATAGGCGACACCAGTGGTTATTCCCATCTTGTCAATCTATTTTGACAATAGATGTTTACTAAATTATTATTTTAGATTTTTGAAATATATATTTTTGAAGATTTCAAATGAGATCTAATAATAATGTTTGTCATATATGTTACGTCCCCATAGTGTGCCTAGCTAGATATTGTTATCGTACACCTATTGAGGGCGTGTGACATTGCGAGGTTTCTCACTTAGTTGCTTGGAAACGCCAAGGTTACTTCGTCCAGACTACGCCTCTTCACCTAGAGCATACCCATACTATGTTCTAGGCTATAGACAAGTCACACTCCTACTCTAGTGCAACTCTTGTATACTTAGACATTCGTTAACAATTTAACACTTAGTCATATTTAAGCATACATCCATGYGAAACCAAGAGAATTGTGGAACAAACAAAGAAATAGTGTGGGCAACATGAACTGTGCCTAACACCCAACTAATTCTTTGTTATTGTGAAACAATAACAATGAGCACTACTGACTCRATTTATAACTTCRGCAGAGTCAAACAACTATCCTCACCTCACCAAGACACTAATACTCATATTTGTAACAAAGACTCTCTATCGCAACCATCTCTACAACCTCTTGTAGTGCACATCAMACATGCCCTCAACTACAGAATTGTTGTCTCTTCATTTCTGCAAACTTCATAGATTTCAGTTCTGTCTCCCACATGCCTCCAATAGACTCGTGTTTCCATACTTCCCCAAAATCATCCCAAAAGAATCTTGCCCAACTTTGTCCACCAAATCCTCCTCAAGGCATCATAAGTCCTCCCAAGTGGAGCGACTTGGTTCCTTGAGGAAGCTCATCCTCTTTGTCTGCCTCACCTTGTCTTTAAAATATTCCTTCCTTGGTTGTGCGCCCTTATTATCTTATAGGGACTTTGAAGTTCACCATCACAAACTATCACATCCTTTGGGGGTGTCACACCCCTTCGCAAACCCATGTGTCCAAAAAAATCATCGCACCCCTTCGTGGACCCGGTCACCCAAACGAATCGTCATGCCCCTTTGCGGACCTGGTTGCCCAAACGAACCCATTTACTCGTCAATCGCCATGCCCCTTGGGGCCAGTGTGCAAAACCTTGGTGCGCCCCTCATGTCGGAACACCCAATCTTTTGGTCGTTTCACTCTTAGGCAAGCCCCCTGGCGTGGTCGAATTCCCAAGGTGTTCACTTGCCCAACTTGGGTGCTGAAGAAACCCCAAGTGTTGTCTCCTTGAGGACCTGGGAGAAGGTCTTCGTTCCCATCTAGCCGAAGACCTTACATCCTCCCCCACCTCAAGTAGTTGTCATCCTCAACAACATCCACAAAATATATGACCTCCAAGTCTCCACTTGAACTCATGCCTCCACTTTAATTAAGTGTTTTGGAAACCCCAAGTTTCGTGCCAATCGAAAACCCCAAATTCTATCAAAGTGGAAACCCCAAGTTTCCAAAAACCAAACTGTACCGCACCTAATTCCACACGATCTGTTTCCTAAGTTAATGCGATCACTTCACCGAACTCCAAGGATGAAATTCACCCAACTCTGTTGCACTATCTCACTGCGATGTTGTTGCCTTGATATTGTTCAGTTCCGATGTTGCTATCGTTTCCTACTATAATTGAATGCTGCCCACTTCACTTCAAAATATTGCTTGAGTGTTAAACTCTTGTGATCTTGCTTCCGTGTCCATACTTCAACCAAATATACCATGTCTCTGGACATTGCGCATCTGAAGTCCTATAATATTCGGGTGATCAATCCAACTGTGGCATCCAAGCCTTGAGATGTGCCTCCCCATGCCTGAACTTAGTCTTTTATGTTGCATCTTTGTCACTCTATCCAACTCCAAAGACTAAAGCAAGTGTTCATTCTTGAAAAACTATTGTTTCCATTGTCCAATCTTCATCAAGAAGATCTTTCACGATGTCTAAGTGTTGCACTTCGAACCTATTGGTGCGTCCATACTCTAACTTTCTTCTACAATTTAGTCAATCCACACAATGATCTCAAAACAAGGAAATCGTCACCCCTCACCTCTTTTCACTATGAATTCACCCCCCAAAAAAATCATACATGGAAACTTGGCTCCATTTTCCACCTCATGGCACAGTTAACCAATCTACCCCAAGAACTGCATGTCCAGACTGTCTTTTCCCCACTACTTCATCACTCAGCCATGCTTCTGTGTCTACCTCTCTATGCCTTGGAATGGTTAGGATTCACCCTAAACCATGTTTCCCAAAGAAAAAGAAACATCCATGCCCAAGTAATCTCTTCATGTTGTAATCTGCATGTCTGCACAATCCTCCAAACAAAGGCAAGTCCTCAACTCGCCCTCTTTCATTAAGTCACCTCTTTGCAGCTCAACATCTGCGATGAGTGTGGCCAACGTGCCTACACTCCTCAAACATCCAATGAACTGTCTAAAGCATTCCAAGTAGAATGAGTCACCTCAATGAACTTCCATTCCTTAATCATGTTCGAACCAATACTCTGCCAACTCCAACCAACAACCCCCATCGAATCTCTAAGTCATCGCATAGTCGTCTACAAGTCACCAAGGTGCGCTCTGCCTCATACAATGTCCCATACCAAAGGAAAGCAAACAACACCCAAGTCACTTGGTTTGTGTTATGTCAATTCAGGTTGACTGCCAACAATTCCTGGTCAACTCCTTTGCTAACTCCATTTGTCTCCTAGAATGAACTTCCTTGCACCTCCTGCAAGCCTCCAAACTCTGGCATTGTCGTCATGACTCATCAAGTCACCACCTAACTCAAAACATTTGGATAAGGCACTAAGCTTTAGGGTTCCTCATCCATCCTCTCAAACTTGACATGTACATACTTCACTTCCCACTTCACTGCAATGACCTATCCAATGCACCTCATCAGAGTTAGGAAGCTTCCTCAAGACACCTCCACAACTACATCCAAATCTGCCTAAGTCCACAACATGACTCGTTCAACTAGGTCACCCAAGCTCATTGAGCATTATCCCAACCAAGGCGTCTCAAATTGCTACAAGACTTCTTCAAATCTGCACCACTTGAGTCACCCTCAAGTCTGTCGGTTTTCACTTTGGAAACAAAATGCTCTTAAACCACTAAGCCATTTGAATTCCCTTCAAAAAAATCACTGCAACATTTAGGAAATGCAAGAACTCAAAACCAACCATACCTTTCCAACAACATCCTTCACTGCAACCATGTTCTAAGTCACTTGTCTTGGACCTTCGCTTGCCCAAGAAACCAACTCATGGCATGAACTCCCCTCAATCATTGTCCACAACTCATGAAACGTGCCCAACCAATTTCCTATTGCGAAGCTTCTCTAAGTCACCCCGTGTCGTCCAACACATCCAAGTGCTTCACCTTGTTGCAACCCAAAACTACTCCCTTTCACAATCACTTATGCGACCACCCTCTGCATTTCACTTCTATGATCACTTATGTGGTTAGGTATGTGACAAGTCGTGCGACAAATATTGCCTTCATTTGCCTTTCCCAAGTGCTCGGTTCACCCAACAAACTCTACGCTTGGTCTCTCCAAGGTGTGCACAACAGGTTTTGGCACTAACTTATGTCACGGATCAAACCAATCATGTCTACCTCTACGATCAACTCTGTGACAAGTTTTGCAATGAACTCTGTGATCACCCACCTTGTCCAAGCGCTTCGTTTCACCACAAACTCTGCTCTCATATTACATAAGGTGTGCACCCAACTCAACCTTCCACCACATCGTTAAGTGAACCTCTCCCGTAATTCTGATGCAAAGTCTGTGATGAACAAGTTCACTGCATTGAACCGTTCACCAAATATGCGAACGTTCCCACTGAACTTCCTTCACAACAAATTGCCTTCAAAGTTTGCTCTTATACCATCTATCGTCGAGATAGTGGTGAAGAGCTCTCCAACCCTTCTCCAAAATATGCAACGATCAAGCTCTAATACCATCTATTGTCAAGATAGTAGTGAAGAGCTTCGCAAACCTTCTCCAAAATCTGCAATGAACAAGCTCTGCTACCATATGTCATGTCCCCACAGTGTGCCTAGCTAAATCTTGTGATCGTGCACCTCTTGAGAGTGTGTGACACGACAACGTTTCTCACTTGGCTTCTTTCTATTACCAAGGTTACTTCGTTCGGACTACGCCTCTTCACATAGAGCATACCCATACTCTGTTCTAGGCTACCAATGAGTCACACTCATACTCTAATGCAACTCTTGTATACTTAGACATTCGTTAACAATTTAACACTTATTCATATTTAATCATACATCCAAAAGAAACCAAGAGAACCATGGAACAAATGAAAGACAAACACAAAAGTAGTGTGGGTGATACAAACGGTTCCTAACACTCGTTTAAGTCTTTGTTATTGAGAAATAGTTACAATGAGCACTACCAACTGGGTTTACAACTTCAGCAGAGTCAAACGACTCATCTCACCTCACCAAGACACTCATACATAGATTCATCACCAAGACTCTCTGTCGCAACCATCTCTGTGACCTCTTGTGATGCACCTCAGAGGTGCCCTCAACTGCAGACTTGTTGTCTCTTCATTTCCACATACATCACAAATTATGGTTTTGTCTCCCACATGCCTCCAATAGACCTGTGTTTCCAGACTTCCCCAAAATCATCCCAAAAGAAGCTCGCCCAACTCTATCCGCTGAATCAACCTCAAGGAAACACAAGTCCTCCCAAGTGGAGTGACTTGGCTCCTTGAGGAAGCTCACCCTCTTTTTCTGCCTCATAACCAGAGAGCTCTTATTGCTCTCCTTGTCTTCAAAATCTACATTTCTTGGTTATTTGTCCTTATTCTCTTGTAGGGACTCCAAAGGTAACCATCACAAACCATCGCGTCCTTTAGGGGTGGCACGCCCCTTCGCGAACCCATGTGTCCAAATGAATCATTGTGCCCCTTCGTGGACCTGTCCGCCCACACAAATCATTGTGCCCTTTCACAGACCCAGTCGCCCAAACGAACCCATGCGCTCATGAACCATCATGCCCCTTGGGACAGGTGCACCCCTCATGTTGGTGCACCCAATCTCTTGGTCACTTCACTCTTGGGAAAGCCCCTTGGTGTGTTTGAATGCCCAAGGTGTCCACTTGCCCAACTTGGGTACAAGAGCAACCCCAAGTTTTGTCTCCTTGAGGATTTGGGTGAAGGTCTCCACGCCCATCTAGCCAAAGACCTTACAATATTGAATTTATTAAATTAGACTCGGTACTCTAACCCAAAAATATATGAATATCTATAAATACATCCTGAGTTTTGGCAAAGCCAATATGAAACTATGGTGGGGTCAAACATCCCATAGAAGATATGCGAAACCATTAATCTCAAAGCTTAAACGCAAAATCACATTGTAATCAGAGAAAAGTAAGATGGGGTTGAACCAAGTTAAACATTTTATGATTTTGATTTTTTTAGATTTATTGGTAAAATATTCATTAAAATTGGAATATTAAATTGTTAAAATCATTGCAATTTCAAATATTTTTTCATTTAAACTTAAATAATGACATTAATATGTTTTCAAAATGAAGGAAATTTTATTATTAAATATATTAATTAGTTTTAATTTTCAATTTCACATCGAATTTTTTTTTGTAAAATAAAATTCTAACATTGAATTAACAAAAATAACAATATAGAAATATCCAAATGTAAATCTCATTAAAAAAAATTCATTCACCACAATTATAATTTTTAGGTTTCTAAATTGATTATAATTTTTTAATATAAAATTATTATTGAATCAAATATTGTAAATTTATAATTAAATTCCAAATAAGAGTAATAATTACAAAGCAGGGTCTGTACGGGTGTAGATGGATTGGCAATTGCCGTGTATCTGGAGGGAAATTTGTAAAGAAAGTCTCAAATTCGATTCTCACCTCGACTAACATCTGCGCCATTCATGCGCGTTGCGTGGAAGCACCTGGGGTTATAATGGTAACCACCGGGTATCGACTCCATATCACGTGAGTATGAAAACCGACGAGTCACTGATTTCCCCAACACCCTTAACAATACTCTTTGTTAATTGAATCTAACTTACTCTTTGTTAATTAGATCTAACTTGAATAATTACCTTTATCACCATTCAGTTTCTCAAATTGCTTTTCATTTTCATCTACCCATATAAAAAATATGCTAATTTAAAATAATTTATTAATATTAAAAAGTTTAAATTTAATATCCAAACATTCCATAATAGCATGTAATGTCCTTCCATCATTCCCTTCTTCGCTGGATTTTAATGGTATCATTTATTGTCCGTACATTATTCTCTTCTTCATTGGATTTGAATGCTGTTTATGATGTACAGATAATAAATGATAGCATAAGAAGAAAATGATGTAAGTACAATAAATGACATTATGGAAGCCACTTTAATGCATTAAGTGAAGTTTAAATGATGGTCAGGTAATCTTCACGGGCATTCATAATGGATGGTTTCCGATTTATTTATTGTGCATGACATCATATTTTTATATACATGTCTTTTGCCAATAACATTTAAGAAAGAATAATAAATAAATAAAAGTTCATTTAAGAATAAATAATATATAAAAAGGTTTTTAAAGTAGATTTTAATTTATTTATGGGAAAACAAATTATATTAAAATTTAATTTTTAAAAAGTTTTAAAAATGAGAGAAGAGATAAAAAATATAATATTAAATTATTAAGTATGTGAGAAAATATGGAAGAATGGTTTGTCCAAAGATTTGAGGTTAAAAAAAATAGGAATACATCATATTGAATTTATATTTTGAATCGAAAAAAAAAATGAATAGACAATATTGAATTTATATTTTTAATGGAACTGGAGCTTTGTACTATGGAAGAGATTTGAAAGTGAATGTTTTTTTGAAAGTTGACCAGATACATGAATCTTCTTATTTTTTTAAATAATCTGATAGTAGACAAGATGTGTTGGTGATAATTTCAAACCCTATATTCTAAACTTAGTCCAACAATGAAATTCATTAGTATCGATATATTAAAGATCTTGGTGAGGATAAGGTCTCACTTGAGACACTAATGAACATTACAAGAACATATTTGAATAGTAAGAAAACAAAATATCTATATGGAATATGATTAATGTGCATTCATTAGACATTCACATCAACATACATAACATAGAAAAATTAGAGGGGAACCATCACATAGACTTTTCTATTCAGTTCATACAAACTCCTTATAGCTCCATACAATTATCGATGATTTAAAATCCTGATTTCTCCTTCTTCCATACATTCTCTGATACAAAACTCTATATGAAAGTCATAATGGCTAACTATTTAATCATCTTGTCAATTACATTCCTTTATATACACTTTAAATTAGTTTCAAATAGTTACAACAATCATACAACCTTTAACACAAGGATAAATTGGTGTTCTACTTCTATTTACATTAATATAGTCTGGTGCACAATATATGAATAGAGCACACATCCTAAAATTAGTGCATATAGTAAAACTAGGCACACAAGGTCTTCAAAATTGCAAAATAGGATGCCAACATCCCCCCAACACTATGATTGTCTCATCCCTAATACAATGTAGCCTATCCTTGCAAAATAGAAACCACAGAAGCAAGCTTCTACTTCATCTGATCAATGAACTCATCAAAACTCTAGGTCAAATTATCATAGGAAGTAATGAGTGTTTGCATTTCCTACTAAAATTTAGCAACTGAATCTAGAGTTTTTTATTTCCTTTCTCTGGCTTTATCTACTCACATATTTGAATATTGGTAACAATATTTGTTTGTACATTTGCTAACCCTATATACTTATTTTTAGCATGCTCCTCAAATTGTGCCAACCTGCTTGTAAGTTGTTGTTTAGAGCACCTTGTGGCAAACTGCTTTGTGAGAGTAGTTACCTCAATCATAATCTCTTTGCAAACTAACATTGGTAGCTCGTGAATGGCTTGTTGTTTTTGTTTGATCTGCACCTCTAATTGTCTAATCTCACCATCTTGTGCACTCATCTCAAGAACATTTTTCAAATGCATCTAGAGTTGAAAACTAGAGTCAACTAGTCCCAAAAGTCCATTCACCCCAAGCTTCACATTCTAAAACAAATAATCTACAGTTCTTATCTGAGATCTAGTTCAATATACTTTGGATTGGGCATTGCTTTCCAAGTCATTAAGAACTCTGCAATCTCCTTGAGCTGATCGTGTACTGACTCAACCCAAAATAAATGCACATCAAGCATATCGTCATCCACACTACCTCCACTTTCTCTTGACTCCAACATGGACAAGTGATCAAGTCCCACATTGTGCTTCACAGGCTTAGCCACCACTTCAAAACCAAATTCTTGAAATAAAAGAAACCACATATAAAGTCTTCCACCTAACATTGACTTGCTCACTAGATATTTTAGCATAAAGTGATCAAAGAAAAACTTGAATGCATTACCTAAAAGGTAATGTTGCAACTTTTGTAGAAAATTGCACCATCACAAGGGCCTCTCTTTTTGTAGTTGTGTAGTTTTGTTTTGTGTCAAACAGTTTTCTATTGACCAAGGAAATATGAAGATTAATATTACCTTATCATGGTTTCATAAGCATTGTACCAAGTGCAATTGTTGAAGCATCAATGTGCACATGAAACAACTTGGTCCAGTCATGAAATACTAGAATCGACACAGTAACCAACTTCTCCTTCACCAAATCAAAGGCCTCTTGAGATTTCAGACCCAAGATAAACTTCACATCTTTTAAAAGTTTCTCTCGCGGTGTTATAATGCATGCATAATTCTTGATAACCTTACAATAATACCATTTATGTCCAAGTGTGGCACACAAGGCCTTTACAAATGTAGGGGGGGCATGTCCATGGTCACAACTATCTTTTCTTGGTCTACTAGTAACCCCTCCTTGCAAACATGTCCTAACAATACTCCAATCAGGGTGCAAAAAATACACTTCTTCAAGTTTAATCAAATCTGCAACTATCTGCATCTATATAACGTCAACCTCAACATTGGTATATGATTCTTCAATAGGCTAAATGTAGTCCAATAATCAAAGAAAACCCCCAAAAACTTATGTACATATTCCTCAAATGCAACAACAACAATTCTTGAGAATACAACAGGTGAATTATTCAATCCAAATGGCATGATATTATAAGAAAAATATCCCCACCCTATAGAAAAGGGTCCATTCCTCTACTGGAAAGTTCTTTCCATCCCATCTCCTCCAAAAAAACTAGATGTGCTCTTAAAGGTCTCAAGTTCCCTTATATCTATTTACCAATTCCAAATCCTAAGATGGCTAAAATATTTATGAAATGATCTTTACTACATACACCCACATAAATAAGTTGTCTTTGTGTGTATCCCACTAGCATGCAAGAGTTTAATTCATGTGAATGTCCATCACTAATAGTTCGTGTTCTTCTAGTACATGCTCCTCCATCAAATTTAAAATATAAACTGCCCCCTTTCCATCAATTCCTGGGGAGTCACACAACTTTGTCCCTATACAATGTACATATTTCTCCATGTAAGTACATCTCATGTTGGACATCTCACAACCTCCTATTTTCCACCTACCCATATCATCCTCTAAGTCTATTTCATATGAGAAGATGATCCTCCAACTCAATTTTCCATCTGCTATTGGGTTATTGTGATATTCTTTC
>JZKD02S2108001.1:264858-282317 GCA_000966675.3 Picea glauca
ACTAGACACAAATAAAAAATAATAAAAAATAAAATAAAAGCGAGTTAATATCTTGAAAGATTCATATCAACTTCAATTCAATTAATCAATCAGACACAATTAAAAAATAATAAAAGAAAAAATGAAAGGTGGTTAAGATAAAAAAATAATAAAAGAAAAAATGAAAGTTGGTTAATATCTTAACGACTCAAAATAAAGATGTCTCTCTTTTAAAATTATGAAGCAACTAAGATAATATTTGAACTTTGTGCAAAGTTGCGGACTATATAATTAACCATTTAAATTTAAACACTAAAATAAAAAAATAAAAATGAATATCTAACCTTATATATATGAACAAGGTAAGGTTAACTAAAAATTATATGATCTTAAAAATTTATGCTATTATAAATTTCTCTTTTAACAATACAATTATTTTGCTTCCCCAAAATACATGTTAATTACTATATTCAAAATTCAATGTAATGGTAATAAGATGATTTTCCTCGTGAATATCTAAAATCTAGACAAAATTCTTTCTCTTTTAACAATACAATTATTTTGCTTCCCAAAATACTAATTACTATATTCAAAATTCAATGTAATGGTAATACGATGATTTCTTCGTGAATGTCTAAAATCTAGACAAAATTCAATAAAGTAGTGATAAGTTGAAATTCATGGAAGTGTAGAATACTAATATGAGATTAAAAGTATCACCCAATTTGTAATTTTAAGATTAAAATCATCACTCAATTTTGTAAAATCATATATATATATATATATATATAAAATAAAATAAAAAATTTAATGTAATTTGTTAATTTTATATTTATTAAATAAATAAAAATTAAAATAATTTTATATATTTATAATAATAATAAAAAATTATAAATTTAAGGAGATGGAAAAATTAAAAAGAAATGAATAAATTTTTTTAAAGAAAATTGTATGGGAAATCTTCATGTAATTTTTTATCTTTTGTAAATGATATTTAGATTAAACATTTTAATGTTAATTACAACTCTTAAATTAGTAGAGACATCAAGTAAAAACATGCAATAGAGGTAATCATCTTAAAAAATCAACCATAATACTATTGAACTAACAAATGAATAAATTGCTATATATTTTTTTTCTTTTATCCTTGAAATCATATATATCTCACGTAGATGATATTGATATTTAGTTTAAAATAAAGAGATCAAGCAAAACATGCAATAGAGGCAAACATCTTAAAAAATCAATCATAATACTATATTAACAAATGAATAAACTGCTATATTTTTTTTTGTAAATTTGGACAAAATACCCATTTTCTATTGTTTAAATTGCATGTCTGAATGCATAAATAAATTCAGCATACTGAAAAACCCTGAAACACTCGAATTATACAAATTTAACCACTCAAATCTACAAATTCAACCACCAGAATTAGACCAAAATCAAACAAATTTTTTTTTACCTAAAAACAATTAAAAAAATAAAAAATTTAAACTACTACATTCAATATATCCAAATACCATTCAAATCCAATAAAAAAAAGAATAATATACAGACAATAAATGATACCATTCAAATCCAAAGAGAATGATGTACGAACAATAAATGATACCATTCAAATCCCGTGAGGAAAATGAATGACATTATGGAAGGCGAATTTTAAATGGTGGTCAGGGTGATCACGACTGGCATATGTACTTCGTATTTTTATATACATGTCTTTTATATGAGATGAAATTTTGTGAATAACATTTAAGAAAAAAAAAAAAGTAGATAAGGGAAAAATAAAATTTTAATTAAAAATAAATAAAATAAAATTTGATTTAAAAGAAAAAGTTTGTCACTTATTTAATACTATAGTAAGAATAAGGTCTCACTTGAGACATTATTGAACATTATATGAACGAACAATAAGAAAACATAATATGCAACATATGGAATATGATTACTATGCATTTATTAGACATTCATATCATAAAAAAAAATTAGAGGGGAAGTTGAAATCATCATATTAATTTTTTTATTTAATTCAAAAAAATGGTCCATACAAACTCTTTATAGCTTTATATAATGATTTAGGGTTTCAAACCTTGACTTCTCCTTCTTCCATATAATCTTATATATGATAGTCATAATGACTAACAATCTAACTTTCATCTTCCCAATTGCATTCCTTTATATACACTTTAAATTAGTTACAAATAGTTACAATAATCAGAACTTTCTATGGCGCAACATTTAACATAAGGATAAATTGGCTTGCTACTTTTATTCACATTCATATTGTTTGGCACACAAAATAGGAATAGGGCGCACAAACTAAAATTGGTGCATAAATAAAAGTTAGATGCATAAAGACTAACTACATCCAGGGTCTTGGGGTCTTCAAAACTGCAAAATATGGTGCCCACTGCAAAATATGGTGCCAACAGGCCTCCAACGCTATAATTGTATCGTCCCTAAGATATTGTAGCATATCCTTGCAAAATAGAAGCTACTAAAGGAAACTTTTGCTTCACCCGATCAACGAACTCATTAAAACTCTGGGTCAAATTATCATAGGGAGTAGTGTTTCCATTTCCTACTGAAATTTAGCAACTAGATCTAGTTGTTTTTCCTTTCTCTAGCTTTATCTACTCATAGTTTTGAATGACTACTACAATCTTTATTTGTACATATCCTAACCTTGCATACTTATTTTCAACATGATCCTTAAATTGTGCCAACATGCTTGTAAGTTGTTGTTGCTTAGAGCATATTGTGGAAAACTACTTTATGAGAGAAATTACCTTAGTCATAACCTCCTTGTGCACATGCATTGGTAGCTCTTGAATGAATTGTTGTTTTTTTGTGTCATTTGTGCTTCCAGTTGTCTAATCTCACCATCTTTTGCACTCATCTCTAGAACATTTTACAAATGCAGCTAGAGCTGAAAACTAGAGTCAACTAGGCATGAAAGCATATCTGCCCCATCCTTCACATTCTAAAACAAATAATCTTCAACTTTTATTTGGGATTCTAGTTCAATGTCCTCTTGATTGGACACAAGAGGACACATGTTGGAAAAGATAAGAGAAATATGGAAGTAAGTCACCAAAAAATCATTATTGTTGGTGTTGGAGCTACTTGGGTTGAAGAGGAGTGTTGTGACATGTCTCCAAGAGTGATCCATGTCCTGGCTGACCCTACACAGGCAACACAAATTTCCTATAAGACAATACTTGAACCCAAGCCCTAATATAAATATGTTTATATATGAATGCAAGTAACACTAGATCTACTACCATAAAATATATATAAATAAAACATCTAAGTAGAGAGACCCAAATTCCCTTAGGGCGGATGATACCCCCCTTGCACTAGTTGTGATGGAACCTCCCTTGGGCATGTAGTAGGGTTGAATCATCCAAGGTATGAGTGGAAATATGCTAATGAAGATTTATTGGGATGAATCAACAAATTTTCAAGGTCATAGCCAAGATAATCACTAGAGGTCCATGTAGAGGTGATGACATGTGTAAGAAACATAAGAATGTGGAAGAGAGCTTAGCTCAAGATGTGTCACTAATTCAAGTGTGTACTTGAAAGATAGAGTTTCAAGGATAGATTGGTCCTAGAGTTCAAGAGACTTTACAGAGAGGAATTGAATGGTATAAATAGGAAAGAAAATGACCTCAAAGTGTAGGTATACATTAGGTTAGTCATAAGGGGATTTAAGTCATACAAAAAATTCATACCATGTAGTTTGACTGTATAAAATGGATTTTGTAAGACTATGCCATGGGATTTTAGGCCCAAAACACTTATCTATTACATGTGACACAAAACATTGACATGGTGCCATATTTGGGAATTTGCAGTACACTCTCCACTGAGAGATCAAGAAATATTAAGGAGGTTTGACTCATTTTGAATCCATTAATAGCAAGTCCAGATGGACTTGGAGCACCAAGGATTTGTAATGAATCATCCTAACTGATTATGGATCCAATTGGGTGTTGTGCCTTCAGCCAAACCCACAAAGTTAGGAAATACCCCAAATGAGTGCCTTGAGGACCAAAGTTAACCAAATTGATGAGTAAGGGCTAAAGACCAAGAGAGAGAAGGAAACTAACGACCCCACTAAAGTGCAAGGCGTCCATTAAAGGTCACACACCTAGTCTAAGGTGGGGGAAACTCAATTAGGAAAGTGGTTCATCACATAAGAACAATATAGAGAGATACATGATATCATCATTGGGAGGTTCATGTATGAGTACATCACAAAAGTGGATCACACATCATACCTCTAGGTGGGTAAGCATATGTGACTACTCAAGTGTGAATCTCACACACTACATTTAATAGTCACAATGATCTCAACTTACTTTTGAATTATGGTTATAATCAATCTTATTAAATAGCGATGTTGTTAACTATAAACGCATATTATAAAACTTTATTTTTAGGATAAATATTTATACTTACCATATAGATAAGTTGTTCATCATTGCTAAATTTTGGATAAATATGTGTAATTGTATTTTTTTTTTTTATGTTTATAAATGGTTACAGTTTTTTTGGACATGTGCTACATTTGAAATTTAGAAATTTGGCATATGATCTTTGATTCTATTCTTATGTGTGCTCTTTAGTTGATTAGGTGAGACCAAGTGTAACGTACCCAACCACCCCCATATCGGGCTACGCCACTTCAAGCCCACTTCTGGACTTTTTTCGACTTCTGATCTACCTTTTTAATTAATAAATATGCATGAAGTATTCACATGCATAGATCAATAATTCATGCTACAACATAAAATAAATGAACCATATGTTGTACACAACAATAACCAACAAGCATGCATACTATGGATACAAATTAATTCATAGATAAATAAATACATAGTGGAATACATACACAAGTAAATAAAACCATAACAGAGAGAACTTATCTTTAACAAAACAAATCACCAACTGGTTGCAGACCAAGGACGTTCCACCCAACCGTAGACATTGTTGTTCCAAGTCTCAACAACAATGTCACCCCTGAGCCAGGGCTATGAATCCACAAGGACGGTTCCAAAGTGTCACTTGACTTCCCAAACCAGTCAACACTCAGGCTCTCACATGCTTTTTTGCACCCACTACAATCCAAAGTACAACAACTCTCTTCTACCCAGCCTGCACAACCCAAGAGAATGGACCCCCTTCTCTACCACGTAGTCCCTCAGGCTATCCATCTCCTTCCAAGGCTCCAGTGCAGCTGGTCCAAAATCTCGATTCTGGGACTCTCAGGAATCACAGTTGTGAGAAAAACTGAACACATGCCAAATAATCTCAGACGTGCAGGCCTTAATTCATGGCTGAAATACACCAACAATATTTACAACCAACAAACCATGGCTCCTCTCCAATAGTTCATTTTCCCTTCCCAAGCCAAACATAATTGAGGAAAGACGTCTGGGTGAAAGAATGAGTGGAATGATAACATAATGAAAGGTGTGAACGATGAGCAATGAGTGAGTGAGTGAATGAGTGAAGAAGAAGCAACCCCCACAATAGACCAAAGATGGGTTTATGTAATTCTTGGAATTAAGGAACCACTTGGCATTCCTCGCAAGAAGCTCATGTAACTGTTATTCTGCATTAAAAAAAATGGGTAGAAAAAATATAAAATAAATACTTATCCCCTCAAGCCCCCTCTCTTGTGGAATCATAGCCCCCTATAACTCTTGTCCTTGTCCATCTAGAAGCCAGTGATGTATTTATTATTAATAATGATCAAACATTGCATTTCCTAGGCACACTGGCCTCTTTCAATTGTTTGGGCACTCTGGCCTTTCATGGATTAACAAAATACATTATTTAATGCAAGACTTCAAAACCCAGGGTGTTACATCCCCTCCCCCTTATTTTGGCACTGTCCTCAGTGCATATACAAAACAAAAACAAAAATTTCAAAATTTATTCAAAAATTCGTGAGTACTCTGCTTGCATTGCATCTTCATGCTCCCAAGTAGCATCTTCAGGACCGTAGCAGGTCCACTGGACTCTTACCAACTCTATAACTCGATTCTAGAGCATTTTGACTTTTCTGTCCAATATTCGTGTTGGCTGGACCTGAAATCCTTCCTCTGTCTCTACCTGAATTAGATGTCAATCAATAACATGGTTAGGATCATGTACATATTATTTTAGGAAAGAGACATGAAATACATTATGCACATTCATGGAAGCAAGAAATGCAAACATGTATGCAATTGGTCCTATTCTATCCAATATCTCAAATGGACCACAAAATCTGGCTGCTAACTTTGTACAACTACCCAACTTCAAAGAGATCTTCTTGGGCTTCACTTTTAAAAGCACATGCACCCCCACTTTAAATTCTCTAGTTGTTATGATCCTATCTGCATAATTTTTTTGTCTATATTGAGTTACCTTTAAATTCTGCTTAATTCTAACCATTTGATCTTCGATATACTTGAGAAATTATGGCCCAAGTACCACTTTGTCTGTTGGGTTGTCCCAACTCACTGGAGTATTGCATTTACTACCATACAACGCTTCAAATGGGCTCATTTTCAATGAATCTTGATACCCATTTTTATAGTAAAACTCAACCAAGTGCAAGTAATCTTCCCACTTAGATGGCTTATCCATCACATACATTCTCAACATGTCTTCGATTACTTGGTTGACTCTCTCTGTCTTCCATATGACCGTGGATGGTATGTTGTGCTAAAGTTTAGATTTGTACCAAATTCTTTAAACAATCCCCTCCATAAATTTGAAGTAAACTCTGTATCTCTGTATGAGACAATTGTCTTAGGTATCCCATGCAACCTAACAATCTCCCTCATGTAAATTTCTGCAATATTAGCTATTGTATGAGTCATTTTTACAGGAACAAAATGAGCATCATTTATCAATTTATCAACCACTACCATGATTGAATCATGTTGTCTTATTGTCCTAGGAAATTTAGTTATAAAATCAATGGTTACCACTTCCCACTTCTTCTTTGGAATTGGTAATGGTTGTAGCAAACCCGCTAGGTGCCTATGCTCAGCCTTCACTCTTTGACATTCCATACATCTAACAATGTAACCAACAACATCTCTTTTCATTCATGGCCAAAAGAATTGGCTTCTTACTGCTGCAATTTTTTTCTGGTAACCGAGAAGTCCGACATATGGAACATTATGCATTTCCTTTAATACCAAATTCCTAAGTTCTCCAAAACTATGAACATAAATTCTATTTTTATGCATAAGTAATCCATCTTCCCTCATCTCATATTCTTTAATTTTTTGTTGTACATTTTCTTGTTGTAAGCTTTCTTTTACCTGTAGGTAATGCTTATTTGTAACAACATCTAAAATTCTTTTCTTTAAATATGATTGATGCATACTAACAATTGTAGCATGTATGTGATGTAATCTTCTACTAAGTGCATCGACAACTTTATTTTCTTTTCCTTTGATATGCTTGATGTCAAAATCGTATTCACTTAAAAATTCTAGCCATATTGTTTGCCTGGAATTCAAAGTTGGTTGTTCAAAAAGATATTTCATATCATTGTGGTATGTTCTTAATTCAAATCTCTTCCCCATGAGATAATGCCTCCACATCTTCAATGCGTGAACAATGGCCACAAGTTCCAAGTTGTGTGTGGCATAGTTCATCTCATGTTCTTTAATATTTTTGGACTCACAACCAATGACATGTCCATTTTGAGTGAGGACTCCACCAAGTCCTTCCTTCCATGCATATGTACATACCACAAAACTTTCATTTAGGTCAGCAATCTTTAAAATGGGCGCACTAGTAAGTAATTATTTCAACAAATTAAAGTTCTCTTCACACTCAGATGTCCATTCAAATTTACTTCCCTTCTTTTGCAAAGAAGTAATGGGATGATCAATCTTAGAGAACCCTACTATAAATCTTCTATAGTAACCAACTGACCCCATAAAAGATCTGACTTTTGAAACATTCCTCTAATGGCTTCAATCTTCTTTGGATCCACTGCTATACCTTGTTATGAAATAATGTGTCCCAAGTAATCGATATGCTCTTGGTAAAAAGAACACTTACTAATCTTGGCATACAACTGATGTTCCCTCAACACTTGCAATACCAATCTTAGGTGATGTTCATGCTCTTCCTCTGACTTAGAATAGAAAAGTATGTCATCCATGAATACTATGACAAACTTATCCAAGTAATTTCTGAATATGCCATTCATTAAGAAAATAAATACAACTGGTGCATTGGACATTCCAAATGGCACCACTACAAATTCATAATTCCCATACCTGGTTCTAAAGTTTGTCTTATTGATGTCTTCTTCCTTGATTCTTACCTGATGGTATCCCGATCTCAAGTCTATATTTGAAATATATTTGCCCCTCTTAGCTGATCAAAGAGGTCATCAATTCTGGGTAGAGGGTACTTGTTCTTTACAGTGGATTTATTCAGCTGTTGAAAGTCAATACACAGCCTCAAAGTTCCATCCTTCTTTTTTACAAAGACTACTAGTTCTCCCCAAGGTGAAACACTTGGACGTATGTACCCTTTCTTCAAAAATTCTTCCAACTACATTTGTAATTCTTTTAATTCCAGTGTACTCATTCTATAAGGTGTTTTTGATACTGGGGTAGCTCCTGGCATTATATCAATAGAGAAATCTATCTACCTCTTTGGTGGCAACCCTGGTATTTCTTAGAATACATTTTCAAATTCTTGTAGTACCGAAAATTCTTCAAGGCTTGGCCCCTTTGTATTTTATGGTTCCCCCACATGGGCTGCATATAATTGACATCCTTTTCTGAAACATCTCTTCAAATATAAGGCTGAAATCTCCCTTATAGAGATGGGTCTTGGAACTCCTTTCACAATGATCTGTTTTCCTTCTTCATCAAGACATGTAAATGTATTGTTATGACAATCTAGGAAAACATAATGCTTTTCCAACAAATCCATTCCAATTAAAATATCATAAGACCCCAATGGTATAATATTTATATCATCATTAGTATTCACACCATTAAGACTTATGGAACAACCTCTGACCATATCATGGATTCTCCTTTTGGTTCTAGTGGCTAGCTGAACCAAACTTGATTTTCCAATCTCACTTTTCTCCAAACATAATCTATCTACTATTTTAGGATCAATGTAACAATGACTTGCTCCTGAATCAATTAAAATAGCAATAGGTTGATTAATGATCTTACTTTCCACCTCGATCATATTGGATTGGTACTTTGCTTGACGATCAACTAAGGCTGCATAAATTCTTCCCATGTCTTTTACTGTTGTAGCCTCTTGGATGTTGTGCATGGTCTTTACTCTATCCTTTCTGTGAGGGAAATCCTTGGACAAATGATCTTCTTTTCATCCCCAACATTCGATTGGTGGTCTTCTTCTTTTTCCCAAAGAGTCTTCTCTCTTGGATTCATACTTAGCATACTGGTCTTGATGATTTTTTATTTGGGATATTTCTATTGAAAGGAGGTTTGAATTCTTTCTTTCTCTGATCAGACTTCTCCTTCTTCTTATCCTTCCAAGATTTCTGCAAAGACTCTCTGCCCTTTCCTTTCTCATACAGGTACTTAGCCTTCCTAATGGTATTAGTCAAAGTCCTAGGTTCATCATATTGAATATTCTCTTTACAAAATGATGGCAATCCACTTAAAAACCTCTCTACTTTTACCTTCTCATCTTTTATAAACCCCACATACTTTAACATCCCCACAAACTTCTTTTCATACTCTGCCATGGTCATGCTTCCTAGCCTAAGTTCAAATAAATCCTGCATCTTCTTGTCATAGAAGTTCTCTGAAAGGTACTCCTTCTGAAAATATTTCTTGAATTGCTTCCAAGTGATCCTATTCTCATTAATGTGCTCAACTTGCTTCAGTTGATCCCACCACATAACAGCTTTCCCATATAAATGGTATGTGGCAATTTTGGCTTCTAGGTTTGATGAGTAGTTATGCAATTGAAAATACTTCCTCGGTCTAAGAAACCATGCCTCAACATCATCTTCCATTTCTCTTTCTTCATCAAAGGATGGTGGCTTAAGCTTCCTCAACTCTCCTTGCAAATTGTCCAATTCATGTCTTCTTCTTTGGTGCCTAACATAAGACACCTCTGGGCTACTTATGGAATCTTCAGATGCATACAATTTCCTTCCTGAATAGGGAGGTGAGTGATGCCTATGAGTTCTGCTAGCACTTCTTGAATAACCAGTTCTTCTGCGGTCATCTTTTCTTTCACAACATCTTCCCTCTTCCTCATGTTTTGAGTTTGATCCATTCTTTGTTTTCCTCTACAACTGATTTAATATTTATATCACTTGAGCATTTATATGATTTTGTTCTCTTATCAATATCTCATTGTCTGCTTTGTAACTCCACACTTCAATTTTCAGTCTTCTCATAGTCTCTATCAATGTTTCTTGTTACCCTCTAGCTTGGTGTCCATTGGATTCTGTCTCTGCATTACCAACACTTATATTCTTACATTTGACCTCTTTATCATGGATGGAAGCTCCCTCTCCTTCTTCCATTTCTTGAATATTCATTTAGAACTAATATGTTTACACCCCCTAATTCTGTAAAATGTACAAGCCACCATTTTGTTAGAATTATGCATATTGAATTTTTTTTCCAAACAATGCTACATGTCCTTTTTCTTCTCAATTCATGAAGAATATATTATCATTCTCCATATTACAACACTTCCATGTCATCCTTTAGCTGGTACAAAATTTGAATTCTACACAGGGGCTTCCTTCAACCCACTTTCCATGTGACGATGGCTCAAAACCACGAGCTTATTCGTTCTTTAGCACCTTCCTCATTATTCTTCTACACAAGAGCTTGTTCGTACACAATGTTAGAGGGTTTAGTCAATTCCGAATTATTTTTCGCCTCGAATCGACCCCCATTACCTTTTCATGAGATCGACACTGGGACCAAGTCCTTCAGACTTTGGCCTTAAACTATTCTCTCTTTTAATCTTTCAATTTCTCCCGGAGTTAAACTTCGTCGAAGTCCTTCCAATAACTCTGCTTAGCAGATCAAACTGTCACAATTTGATTTCCCCTTGACTGGACAGTCCCGCTCCATCTAGAGGCTTCAACGACATCGACGATCACAACTTAATCGAATGTTGAGATGGACAACCTTTATCAATTTGGGACTTCGACGCTACGGGACTCCGGAACATTACAACTCCCAAGTTTCTCAATTCCCCCAGAGTGATACTCGCATGAAGTTGTTACCCTATCATTCCACTGTTGATCCAATGGCCATGACTTAATCAAGAATTGGGATGGATGATCCTTATTCATTTCGGGACTTCGACAATCCGGGACTCCGAAACATTTCAACTCTCGACTCATTCCACTCCCCAGAGTGATAACCGTCGAAGTACTTACACCATCCTTCCACTGCTCGATCTAACGGTTGAGGAAGGTCCCGAAGGAATCTTAGATCGACGGTCTGCGTGAGTTCGCGACTTCGGTCTTCAACACTTTCACTAGTAGAGACGTTGGACACCCTCGGAGGCCATACTCTCGGAGATGACATGGAATGATGACATCACCCATGGTGACGTGTACCCATGGCATGCATGCCACGTGTCACTAAAAAATGAGCAGGTTAGGGTCCAAAAGGTACTGAATCCGGGTGACACGTGTCCCCACATGGAACCCTTGCCACGTGGCCTACGACGCGTCATCCATCAAATGGACGATCCACATTCTCTACCACAGATATGACAACATGCGTGATTTGACGACGACGACTATACACTTCATGGTTTTGACACTTTGGGGCTTTGACACTCTGAGGCTTTGACACTTCAGGGCCTTGCCCATTTTCTAGTAATCCCTAGAGTGGCGAAGTTCCGAAGCTCCGAAACTTCGCTATCCTTCCATTCTTGCTAGATATGATGGTCAACATTACTTCCGAAGTCCTTCCCTCGATCTAACGGTTTGCAGAACTTTGGGACTTCGACGCTTTGAGACTCCAAGTTATAGTAGTTCTAAAAGGGTTTGATTCTCCCAGAGTTAAACTTCCCAAAGTGGTCAACGACGGAGGACCCTGATTAACGACTAATATTTCACCTGATTCTCTTATCAGATTGGATGACATGAGAGACTTAGCGAATTCGACCTTTTTCATGCGTCTGCCCTGTCTCCCAAAAATCGCCGAAGGACGAAGTTCCAGAGTTTTCCATCTCTTGCTCGGCTTCGATCAATGACTGACGATCAACAGGTTCGATCTTATAGTTGCGAATTAATCTCTCCTAGCCTTTGGTTTCACCTTTATTTGACGGTCCTCGTTCACCCGTCTTCCGATCTAATGATCCCGAAATCCTTGATTCCACGATGGTGATCGCCCCCAAATTCAAAAGGGAACAATCATGATTCTGCGATCCTTTGCAAAGAATCTTTGTCTGCACGATGCTATGGCTTTTGTGCGATCTTTGCAACACTATCTCTCCCGAGCTTTAAGATCTCAAAGTCATATTCTTCTTAACCATAATACCTTGTCCAACAGTTCCGGCCCATACTAGTCTAGTGTTTCAACTTGAAGCTCTGATACCAATCTGTAACCTACCCAACCACCCCCAGGCCGGGCTACACCACTTCAAGCCCATCTATGGACTTCTTTTGACTTATGATCTAACTTTTAATTAATAAATATGCATGCATTATTCACATACACAGATCAAGAATTCATGCTACAACATAAAAGAAATGAACCATATGTTGTACACAACAATAACCAACAAGCATGCATAATATGGATATAAAATTCATAGATAAATAAATACACAAGTAAATAAAACCATAACAGAGAGCATTTATCTTTAATGAAACAAATCACCAACTGGATGCAAACCAAGGATGTTCCACCCAACCGTAGACTCTGTTGTTCCAAGTCTCAACAACAATGTCACCTCGAGCCAGGGCTATGAATCCACAAGGATGGTTCCAGAGTGTCACTCAGCTTCCCAAACCAGTCAACACTCAAGCTCTCATAGGATTTTCAGCACCCACAACAATCCAAAGTGCCCCATCTCTCTTCTACCTAGCCTGCACAACCCAAGCGAATGGACCCCCTTCTCTTCCATGCAATCCCTCAGGATGTCCATCTCCTTCCAGGGCTCCAGTGCAGCTGGTCCAGAATATCCATGATGGGACTCTTAGGATTCATAGCTATGAGAAAAACTGAACACAAGCCAAAGCATCTCAAACATGCAGGCCTTAATTTATGGCTAGAATACACCATCAGTATTTACAACCAACAAACCATGGCTCCTCTCCAACAATTCGTTTTCCCTTCCCAAGCCAAACACAAATGAGGAAAGATGTGTGGGTGAAAGAATGAGTGGAGCGAGAGCATAATGAAAGGTGTGAATGGTGAGTAATGAGTGAGCGAGTGAATGAGTGAAGAAGAAGCAACCCCCACAACAGACCAAAGATGGTTTTATGTAATTATTGGAATTAAGGAACCACTTGGCCTCCCCCCCAATAATCTCATGTAACCGTTATTCTCCATTAACACAAAAATGGGTAAATACAATATAAAATAAATACTTATCCCCTCAAGCCCCCTCTCTTGTGGAGTCATAACCCCCTATAACTCTTGTCCTTGTCCGTCTAGTAGTCAATGCTGTATTTATTATTAATAATGATCAAACATTACATTTCTAAGGCACACTAGCCTCTTTCAATTGTTTGGGAACTCTGGCCTTTCATGGATTAACAAAATACATTATTTAACACGGGGCTTCAAAACCTGGGGTGTTACACTAAGTCGACACCAATGAAAGTAAGTCCCAAGCTAGACGCTTTGGTTTGGAGTTTTGGTTACTTAGAATTGGATTTAAGTAATATGTTCTCGATTTCTATATAGTATTTAAGTATGCATTTTCCATACATCTAATTTTTTAGCCATGTAACCTTGGCATTTTTGGTATTTAATCTCAAGTTTATAAACACTTGTTGATATGTCCATTTGTTTTGTGGATTAGTAGCTCCATGTGTTTTGATTGGTTAAATTTGAATCATGTAGTTGGAACTCATTACTTCTATATGTATAGTTATGAAACTTGGAATTGTAATCTTAATAGTTAATTGATTTGTATCAATAGAGCTGTAACTCGCTTTTACATGTATAACTATGGAATTTGAAATTACATTTTTATTTGTTAAATAATTTCATATTAATAAAAAAATATATAGTTTCATCCATGTGTGACCATTAAACTCATAATTATAATCCGTCATTAATTTACTATCTATTTTTTAAATTTAACTTTAAAAAAATAATTAAAATAATATTAACAACCCTCATCTAAACTTTTGAAATGACCAAAGTCACTTATCACAATATTGTCATAATAATCATAGTAACATTGTCATCAAAATACTAGACAAACATCAAACATGGTGTGATGGATCTAACTGGAGCGTACTTTAATAAAACTAAGTGATAAACACTTTTCATCGTGAAATAATGTACCTATTTTTCCTTTTCAATGAAATTTTGACACATCTGAAAATTCACAAAGCACTGCTAAATCTTTGGGTGAGAAGGTTGAATAAGAATGATTTGGAAAAAGTTATATATATATATATATTTTTTTTTTTTTTTTTAATTTAAATATCATTATGTCATTAAAGTATTTTTTATTTATACTAAATTTATATAATGGTTGATTTAATAATTTTTTATTTAAATTTATATAAAAATTAATTTAATAAATTTTTATTTGATAATATTATTATAGAGTGTAATTATTTTTTTATAAGTATTTTCTTAAAATAAATTATTTGAAACAATATGAGCAAAGTTTAAGATTTTTTTTGAAAAAATTTAAAATAATAAACATACTGGTTTGACATAGTCCAAGCCAATTCCCAAAGGGTTGCTCCAAAAATTGGAAAAGAGTACAAATTTTATAACACTGACAAAGGTCTTCATTCCATTGTTTGAGGGATATGACAAAAATATGGATTCAAACGTGTCAAAGAATCCACCCTCTTTTTCATTAGTTATTTCTTTTAATTGGTTATTTCATTTAAGAATTCTTAAAGGGGAATGAAGAGAAAACACAAATCAGATGATTTATATTAGGAAAGGGAAGAAGTTCTTTCAACTAGTTTGAAAAGAGGAAGGCAAATTACATTATTTGAACTTCTATCAATTGAACCAGTGTACACCAATTAGAAAGAATAAAGGGAAAAATGGAAACTCGTTTATGGATAAGAGATTCAAAATAAAGATATATCTATTTGAAAATTGTAAAGCAATTAAAATAAATTCGACATTTGTGCAAACTATATAATTAATCATTTTAACTTAAACACTAAATTCAAAGTTGAATATCTAATTCACAATTATTTCACTTTCATAAAATATATTAATACAATATTAAAAACAAAATTTAATATAATAACTATAAGTTGAATTTCTGGTTTAATGATATGGATATCTAGCATATCGACAATTCATTTTACTTTCCTAAAATTTCCTAAAATATGTTAATACAATATTAAAAACAAAATTCAATATAATAGCTATAAGTTGAATTTTACATTTAATTATATGGATGTCCCACATATCGACAATTCAATGTAATGTAATAGTGATGAATTGAAATCCCCATGTAATGATATAAATCTTTGACATGATAAGTTGAAATCCTCACCCAATAATACGAAAATGTAAAATCCTATTCTAAATAGCATTCAAATCCAACTAATAAGATAATGATGTAAGGACAATATGATATTATGGAATCCAATTGATTACATTGTATTTATGGAAACCACAATAAATGACATTATGGAAGTCACTTCATTACATTAAGTGTATAGAATCTATTCATAACCACTAAAAACACTTAAAATGGTGAAGTTGAAATGGTGGTCAGGTGATCTTCACTTAAATGGTAGTCAGGATATAAATGACATTATGGAAGCGAATTGATTACATTAAGTGTATAGTGCTCTATCCATAACCACTAACACAGTGAAGTTTAAATGGTAGTGAGTGACTTATTGAACTTCACGGGGATTGGGATTCATAAATGAAGGGTTTTATTTATTTATTGTAATGTATTTTATAAAAAATGAAATTTTGTGAATAATAGTTAAAAAGAAGTTAAAAAAATAAAGTATATTAAAATTTAATTTAAGAAGAAGTTAGGAAAAAATGAGGGGAGAGACGAAAAAAAACACTAAACTCTTAGTAAAAGTGTATGAGAAAACATGGAAGAATGGTTTGTCTTAACATTAAAAAATGCACATTGAACTTATACTTTAAGTGGAACCTAATCTATGTAATATAGAAGATATTTGAAATTGAATGCTCCTTTAAAAGCCAACAAGATCAACGTGTCTCTTCCTATCTTCCTTAATTATGTGGTAGTAAGACAAGTTGTGTTGGTGATAATTTTAGACCCAAGGTCTAAAATTAGGCCAACAATGAAGTTAATTAGTATCAATGTATTCAATATCTTGGCTAGGGTAAGGTCTCACTCAAGACATTAATGAACATTACAAGAACATATTTGAATAGTAAGAAAACATAATATGTACATGGAATATGATTCTTGTGCATTCACTAGACACTCATATCAACACACGTACCATATACAAATTAGAGGGTGAACCATCACATTGACGTTTCTATTCAATCCATAAGATCATCCCATACAAACTCCTTATAGCACCATATTATGATTGAGGGTTTCAAACCTTGACTTCTCCTTCTTCCATACAATCTCGGATACAAAAATCTATATGAAATTCATAATGGCTAACTATCTAACCCTCATCTTGTCAATTACATTCCTTTATATACACTTTAAATTAGTTATAAATAGTTACAACAATCATAACTTCCTATAGCACAACCTTTAACACAAGGATAAATCAACATGATACTTATGTTTACATTCATACAGTTCGGTGTGCAAAACAAGAATAGGGAGTGTAGGCTAAAATTAGCACATAGAGAAAAATTAGGTTTGCAAAGATTAACTACATGCAAGGTCTTCAAAACTACAAAATAGGGTTATAATAGGCCCCCAAAACTATGATTGTATCGTCTCTAAGACAATGTAACCCATTCTTGCAAAATGGAAGCTACTAAAGGAAGCTTTGCTTCACCTAATCAACGAACTCATTAAAACTCTTGGTCAAATTGTCATAGAGAGTCATGAGTGTTTCCTTTTCTTGTTAATATTTAGCAACTAGATCTAGAGTTTCCTTTCGTTTGTTTTGATTTATCTACTTACATATTTGATGGCTTCAATAGTCTTTATTTGTATATCTACTAACCTTGTATACTTATTTTCAACATGCTCCTTGAATTGTGCCAACCTACTTGTAAGTTGTTGTTGCTCAAAGTATGTAGTGGCAAATTGTTTTGTGAGAGTAGTTATCTCAGCCATAATCACTT
>JZKD02S2108001.1:282367-314331 GCA_000966675.3 Picea glauca
AAGTTGAAATGGTGGTCAGGTGATCTTCACTTAAATGGTAGTCAGGATATAAATGACATTATGGAAGCGAATTGATTACATTAAGTGTATAGTGCTCTATCCATAACCACTAACATAGTGAAGTTTAAATGGTAGTGAGTGACTTATTGAACTTCACGGGGATCCATACTTTTATAGTACTTAGTTATCTCAACCATAATCACTTTGCGCACATGCAATGGTAGCTCGTGAATGGTTTTTTGTTTTTGTGTGATCCGTGCCAAAAATTGTTTGATCTCACCATCTTTTGCACTCATCTTGAGAACATTTTACAAATGCATCTAGAGATGAAAACTAGAGTCAACTAGGCCCGAAAGCTTATCTGCCCCAACCTTCACATTCCGAAACAAATCATTTTCACTTCTTATTTGGGATTCCAATTCAATGTCCTCTAGATTGAGCACTACCTTCCCAATCATTAAGAACTCTGCAATCTCCTTAAACTGATCTAGTACTAACTCAACCTAAAATAAATGCACATTAGGCAAATTGGCATCCACACTACCTCCACTTTCTCTTAACTCCAACATGAACAAGTGATCAAGTCCCACATTGTGTTTCATGGGATTAACCACCACTTCAAAATCAGCTTCTTAAAACAAAAGAAACCACCCACAAATTCCCCCTTCGAACACTAGCTCGGTCACTAAATATTTTAGCGTAGAGTGATCAATGGAAAACATGAATGCATAACCTAAAAGGTAAGCACATACACCATTGCAAGGCCTTGTCTTTCTATAGTTGCGTAGTTTTGTTTTGCGTAAGATAGTTTTGTATTGGAAAAGGAAATAGGATGACTAATATTACCTTCTCATGGTTGTGTAATCACTGCAGCACAAAGTGTAATTTCTAAATCATCAATGTGCACATGAATCAACTTTGTCCAATTAAGAAATACCATAATTGATGTAGTAACAAAATTCACCTTTAGCAAATCAAAAGCCTATTAACATTCAAAACGCCAAATAAACTTCACATCTATTTTTAAAAGTTTCACCCATGGTGCTAAATGCATGCATAACTCTCGATAACCTTATAGTAGTACCATGTATGTCCAAGTGTGGCACATAGGGCCTTTACAAATGTTGTGGGGGGTGGGGGTTGGGGTGCATGTCCACAATCATAACTGTTTTTTCCTAGTCTACTAGCAACCCTTCCTTGCAAACAACATGACCTTGCAATAATCCAAATGGGATTCAAAAAACACACTTCTTCATTTGATGAAATATTCAACTATATGCATCTATATAACATCAACCTCAACACGTGTATATGATTCTTCTTGAGAATATAACAGGGACATTCTTCAATCCAAATGACATGATGTTATAAGAAAAACATCCCCACTTTGTAGAAAATGTTATCTTTTTTTTGTCCTCTTTTGCAATTATGAACTAATGGTATCCTAAAAATCCAACAATGAATGAATAAGCTTCTCTTCCTCCCACGTTCTCCAAAACTTCATCTATAAATGGTGCGGGAAAGACATTGCACATGCACAGATATAAATCTCCCCTATTTTTTTTGTTTTGAATTACCATAGGACTAATCTGCTCTGACTCTTCTACTGGAAAAAATGTATCCATGCTTAGCATTATGTCTAGTTCTTGTTTCACTTTATTCTTATATTTTGGACTCAACCTAAATGGTCACTTATTCAAGGGCTTGGTGTCAAGTTTCAATTGGATTTTCATTTCTCCATGGGATCTTGCAATCCCCATCATCTCCTCAAAACTCTTCAGGAACATATCTTCATATTCTTTCAATAAATAAACTACCTAGGTGACATTGTTCTAATCCTAATAATCTCCAATGATTGTCATTTTTCATTTTGACTCTAACTTGTTGTTCCATTTTTGTTTGTTTTTAAAGATCATCTATAATAGGGAATATTTTTGTCAGAATATTTTCTTCTAACCTCTCTTTCTCCTACTAACTCCTTAAGCTCTATGTTTCTTAATTAATCCTCTTTTGTTGGTTATTTTCCCTCCATCTTCCAAGAATACATGGGCTCATTCAATTTCTCAAGCTTTTTGTTGCAAACTACTTTATGTGATGTGTCTTATCACAAAAAAAAATAAGTGTTTAATTTACTTCAAAATCCCAAACAACATAGGATTTTTTGAAATGAATCTAAATGATGCACAAAACTACATATTCATAACTTCCAAGTGCTTTTTTATTCTCCCGATCTACTCCTACTCGTACCAAATTCTAGGCAAAACATCAAGTGTATGAATGAACCAATGGGTCCAATCCTCTATTGGGAAGTTCTTTTCATCCCATCTCCTCCAGCGAAGCTAGATGTTCTCCCCAAGATATTCAATTCCCTTATATCTATTTACCAATTCCACGTCCTAAAATGGCTAAAAATATTAACGACATTATCTTTACTACCTACACGCACATTCTTAAATTGTCTCTATGCATAGCCAACTAATGTGCATGCTTCTTTTCATGACAATGCCCATCTCTAACAATTATTGTTCTTCTAATACGTTCTCCTCCATCAAATATAAAAATACACAGTGACCCCGTTTAATTAATTCCCAGGGTGTCACATAAGTATATGTCCCTATCTAGTGCATATATTTCTCCATGTATGCACATCTCCTACTAGACATCTCAAATTCTCTTATTTTCCACCTACTCATATAATCCTTTGAGTATGTGTCATATAAGTAGATGCTCCTCCAACTCAATTCACCATTTATTGTTGGATTAATGTAATATTATTTTTGTGCAGTGATGTTATAATTTTTTTCCAATATCAAGCTCTACACATCATAATTCATAGGTTATGTATATATTTCTCCTTTGGATGGCTGCAAGGGAAAAACCATTATAAGGTCCGCTTACTCAAAGGACATCTTCCTATGCTTAATATTTCATACAACATCATTATCAAATGCCTAGTCTATACCCATCAAGGCTGGGTAGGGGTCCTTTTCATCCATAATATCAATTACTTAAAAAATTATCCATATTTTTCACCCCATTTATATTTACCTCCACATCTTCTACTCTTCCAATAGGGAAAATCCTAGACCGATTGACTAGTCTCAGCTGAATGGGTGACCAAACCAACTTTGGCTTCCCCATCAACTCCCATGATTTTTTAGAGAGATTTTTCACATTGGATCAAAGGTCCATCATGATGTTAATCCCTATACAAAGCCCCATGTTATGTATAAAACCCTTTATTGAATTATTACATTTCTTGTATTATATTTGTATGTAGGCTCTAAATCCCTTCATCACACCCTTTCATTATAATTGTACCCTTTGTCTCCAATATATACACACCAAGGAGAGCTATTCTTAGGATCATCTTATCTCAAATCATATTGTGTTCTGAAGTGGAAATATTGTAAAGAAGGGTTCCCCCTCGAAGTGGGATGTAATTTATTGGCTTCTTATCATTTTTAAGGCGTTGGATCATAACATTTGGTATCAAAGCTCATTGATGCTAGGGTTTTTCTTCTCCAAGCAAGTCATCGTAGTATTTTAACTATAACTTTTTTTTTGGGATGATTCAGACTGTGAAAATTAGCAGTGATTTAGAGAAAATATCAAGGTATTTGTGGTAAAAATTTCAGCTTCTGGGTCGTTATACTTTCAGAGATAAACCCTGTGGAAGATAGGGTATCTGACTAGTCCTATTAACTAGTCTCAAACAGATGTTCCAGGTAAAATAGTCATATATTCTTCAGAGAGGATCCAAATTGAGTGAGACCAGTTTCATTGGATAGTGGACAATATTTGGTATTTTTTATACAATTTTCATAATTTGATATCAATTTTTTTATGCGGGGAATGTTGTACAAGCTATCTCTCCTGGAAAGAAAAAAAAACAACCAGGTGTGGGGAAGTTACCATAACTTCCACTTGGCACATCCAATTTTGATCAGACCTGTGGCATTGAAGAGAGGAAATATAAGAGGACTACAAAATGAAATTTCAGACTCAGAAGGGCCAAAATTTTAGAGATACACCAGAAGGAAGGTAAGCTAGGAGGATATACTCCAAATTAAGGTCTTAAACGGTATGTAACTTACAATTGGCATAACTTTTTATTGGAAGAATTTTTTATGGTGATTATAAATTTGTGATAAATATAGAATAGAGGAGTATTATTATTATTACTCCATATGGGTCCCCCAAAAATGACAACACTAATTAAACCTCCAGAAGTCTCATCTATGACTAAAGAAGAAAATGAGGATATACATAACAGGTTGTCCAAATTGGAGGAACAACTTAGTGAATTGAGTGGCAAGTCTAATAATTGGTAAAATCACAAAGAGAAATTTAAGAAATAGAAAGGAATATGGATGAAAATAAAGAAGAAATACAAAGGTCCATGAAGGAAATGAAAACTTCCATGTCTTCCATTAGTCAAGCTCTAGAAAGTTTACATGACATCATCCATCCTCCTCACATGGAAAATAGAAAGTTTGAGGACATGATCGGTTGATGTTCCTACCATTGAAAAATTTAAAATACTTCCTTTTATACTTTCTCTACTTCACACTTCTCCTTTTACCTTTTCTTAATTATGCTTCTAACCTTATTTTCTATAGAAATTTCTCCTCATATCAACAACACACACATGGAGGGTGGTTCAAAAAATGGGATTATACCAACTTAATTCTCCAACTCCTCCTTCGTTGGATCTAGAAGGATCCTCTAGTCTCACATGATTGAACATGCTTCTAATTGTTGAAGTTCCCTCACTCTCACTAAATTCATCCTTAACATTGCTTTGAACAATTCCATTAACTGAAATATCACTTTCATCTTCATTTGTACCTACAATATTTATGATCAACCACTAGGATCCAACATTATCTACATCTACTCTATTTTCATATCTTTTATTTTGGTCTAGGGACACTACCTCCTATGTATTGTTTCCATGTAGTGGCCTTGTCTCTATCACATGCACCTTCGATATGGTCTTTGCAACAACACATCGTTTGCCTCTTTCCTACCCTACTATTAGTATCTACCATGTCTTCTCCCCTTTTCTTTTAACTATTAGATTGCATTTTCTAAATTACCTTACATAGTGTTGATCTAAAAGATTGTCTTACGGTATTAAAGTCAACCTCACAAAGATATGAATCCCCTACTTTTTTAGAGAGGTGGTATTCCTCTCGTTCTCATATTTCGAAGAAAATAAAATGAAACCAAACAAAGTCTAAGAAGGGCCAAACTTAATATTCACATTCACATTCAAGGAAAACAACACCTGATATTTGGGATCATGTGTATTTTAAAATAAACTCATATGTACAATATTTACAATGTGAATAGATAATATGCATACATAATATAAAGGATTGATATATCCATCACACCATTCATCAAAACACTTAATGATACCATAAATAGAGAGAACACAAAATGGATCGCAAATAAAAGAGAGCTTTAAATTGTATTTCAATAAATCACCAAAACGATTATGATAGATAGAAAATTTGGTAACTCAAGCTTCTGGTCAAAGTATTTGAGAATACAACAATGTAATATCCCAAGTAGCTCTCTTGGAGTCTCAAAAATAATAATGAGTATTCAAATACAAAGTAAATTTCTTTAAAGAAAGTAAAATGCGTTCTCCCTTCAAAGAGGATTGGGATTGGCTCCCACGGACCATAAAATGAAAAGACCTGGAAGATAAGAGAAGGAAAACCAAGAATTAGCCTAAATCCCATAGAAAACTGAGTAGACAAAGGCAAGGTGATAAATGATTGTAGTGTAAATGGACACAATAAAAAAATAAGAGTAGAGTTTATGTTCGACTCATCGTGATCGAGAAATATCATATATTCACTTGCTTGCAGTTGACTCCTTAATATACATCTATTGTGGTTGAGGTGGCATAACTGCTCTAACTATTTCTTGATTTTATGGTTCAGTAATTTCAATTAACACCTTTTTCAACCATTCCTCAATGTACTCTCTCAAAGGTGCCATGATGATTTCATGTTTGGTTTTAAACTTGAATAATTTTCTATCGAATTCCTTCAGGTCTAGTTTTGATTGGTGCAATGTGTCTTCCACCTCATCATTTCTATTGATATACCGAACCAACCATCTTTCAACTGCATCCTAGAAAATTCTATGGTTTTGATAAATTCATTATCCCAAACAACTTTTAATGCTTCAAGTTGTCCCATTAAAGATTCTTTGGTTGCGATCATGGTATCCATCAATAAATCGGGACCATCTAATTCCTTGGTAAAACCCACAAGCTTAAGAAATAAATCACTCTTTTTATTCCTTAGGGCCTCGGTTTCATTTATCATTTCTCTTAACTCTTTAATTCTCCTTAACCAATAGGCATTAATTTGCTTCATACAATAAGGTGAAGGAAGTTTTTGTTCCTTTCTATGGGCTTCATTTAAACTGGAAACTTTAGATGAAAAAATATTTACAACTTCCTTGAAAATACTTCATCGTTGTCCAAATACTTATGTAGATATCCTTTTAAATTCTCTATTCTGGAGGAAAATTTAGCAATATTTTGGGCAAGCTCCCAAATTTCCTGAATTATATCAACCCGTTTTTGTATGGCATCACCAACATAATTTCTTACAACCTGCAATAAACTTGATGAGCCTTTGTATTTCATACTGCTTTCTGGGATATCCTCCAATTCAAGTATAGGTTGCATAGAACTTAAAGGCTATGGGAACAATGGTGTTGGTACTAGAGAAACTTCTAATTCTTTTACTCTTTTATTTAGTTCCCAATTCTCTCTTTCCATTTTGTCAATTGATTATTTTAATGCATCTCCAGTAGCTCCATGAAAATATGAAATTTTAGATGGTGCTACTCCATCCAAGTCAATAGAATATTTCCATCATTCATATGACTTTTTATTCTTGGTATTAACTTTTTCTAACATCAATTTTTTGGTTTCATGATTGTAACCCACGTGGTGCAGAGTGACATACTCCTCTTCAAACATATCGAGATCCTGAGTCATAATAACATCAATTATTTCTCTCGTCTCTAACAACCTTTGTGCATACCAATTGGGTTCTTCAATGATTTCGTCAATGTCCATAGCATGGGCACTTTCCTGGTCTTCTAGTGCAGTTATTTCCATTGATGACATATTTCTTTTTATTTTTATAGGAGTGTGTACAACATGTGTTTTCTCAAGGCCTTTCCTTGGGTTTTTATCTCCACCATCATATGAGCCTCCAACTAGTGCTTTTCTAGTATCCATTCCACAGGTTCTGCTTTTCATTATGAATGGAGTTCTTCTTTGAGACATTTCTGATGATCTAGAGTTTTGATTTGTTGTTTCTCTACCGTGTTGTTTGTATCCCTCATTTGTACTATTTATTTCTCATGTATTCTATGAATTTTGGTAGGTCACTAGTTCCCGGAGATCCAAATTATCTTCGCCACCTTCTTAGAATTGTTCAATTCTGATAAAGTGTGAAGCATACCCGACTAACTACATATGTGTAGTGAATTTTTTATCTGGGTCAAAACCTTCGACAAGTTTGGCTTCCTTCAATCCAATTTGATCATGATGTTCTTCCAACTCATTTAGGTGAGTTATGTATTTAACGATGCAATCCACAATTTTCCATGGTAGGGGTATAAACTGTTTTTTCGTTTTCTCATGGAAGAAACGAGCCCAAGTTTTGTTTGTCTGCATACTTCTCCAACAAATAGTTTAAATGATGTATAAAATGGTAAGAGGAAAGCTTTCCCCTTACTCCCAAATACTCTAATTACAATGAAGTCTTCAGAAACTCATAAATCCATTTTCTAGTGAGGAAGGAAGTTTCTTCTAAGGATATCCTTGATGTGCTCTATCCAAATATTAACCTTTTGAATTCTGAGATGAAATTGTTGTGGACTAGGTAAAAACTGTATTGGGCTTTATGTCTGTACAAAATTGAATACCACACATAAAATGACTCTAACTTAAAATCCACATGTTTTGTGCGAGGAAATCTTAAAAAACATGGCCATAAGCAATGACAAAAATGAGGTAAGAATCCATAGAGAATTTATGGGTCTTTTTGAGGTTATTCAATTGGAAAGAAATTTCACTTGAAATGAGATAACCCCAATCGATGATAGATTTTTCATGCAGGGAATAATCCATAACGTATATGACATTGCTTGTTACAAACATAGTAGATTAAAATCCGAGAATGCGGGCAAATAACCAAGCAAATTCTCTGTATGGGTATTTTAGAAAGTTTGCCTCGATTATAGAAGTACCAGGGTTGCAGGTTGGATCTTCCAAATAGTTTCTCAACAGTTTGTTCCCTCCCTTATGCTACTTCAAAAATTCACCAGCTTCCTCGCTCTTGAATCACATATTTGACACGAGTAGTCGTAGCATTTTAGAAAATGTTTAGGGGGATAAAGAAATGGGTTAATGACCTTGCATTTGAATTATTCTTCATTCATAAACAAATTTATATGCACACAATTGAATGATCTCTTTCATATCAGCTACTTCTGGAACACGTCCTGCTAATGCAATTCCTGAGGTCTAGATTAGGTTCACCTTCTTCTCAGCTGGAGGAATATTTTTGTAGTACATGTATGCCTTGGACCCCTAGAACTATTGGTCTTCATGACTAAATGTGTTCAATGTATCTCCAAAAAATAATTCGTTCTTCTTACTTGACATATTTTCTTCTTTTTACAAAGGTGGCACTACTGTTGATACTTACAGGTTGGCATTTTTATTTTATTTAAATTCCACTACGTACTGCCTTGGTAACTCAATTCGCCGCATATCATGCTTTAAATTTCATCAATTTTCATGGGACTTGGATTTATTGTGACCCTTAATTGATGCATTGTTCATTAATAACAACATTATGCTTTTACGAGTGGCAGATGATGTGGAAAGGTTCATTAATTTGATGGTAAATGACGATGTGATGGTATGATAAATGAAAAGTGCTAAGTATGGAGGTGTAAAATGATGTATGGGAAATGATATGGAAATGCGGACTTGTGTAGTTGTGGGGTTGCGGGGTTAAATGCTTGTGAAACAATCTTCGGGAAAGGGTGACTATGTCTACATTAAGATTCACAAATACAAAAGTGTTGGGATAAATGCAGACTTAGGGGGTTGTGAACCTACGAGTCATAATGATGAGGAGTAAGGATATTTTCTCTGCAATGAGAAATATGGCTAAGTATGAAAAAATAAGTGAACAATGGAAAGTGGATGCGGACCTGCGGATTTGTAGAGTTGGAAACTTAGGAAAGGATTCAGGGATGGAACATGGCCCTGCATCCGCATTGCATGAATTTTGACTATGTACCAAAAGAAAATGAAAAATGAAATGAAGTAAGAGTCTTGGTGAGTGCAGGGTTGCGGATCTGAGTAGTTCAAAAAATATTCAAGCATTGTTATGCAACTCCACATCCACATCATTTGAAAAAAAATGATTAAGTGCTTGGACGTTTTTTGATGTAAGAGAAGAAAAGTAAATAAAAATAAGATAAGAAAAATGTAAAATAAATCCTAAGAGTGGTTGAATGGAAATACTAGACTGGTCGAAAATATGGATTAACACATAGCACATTCCTTCTTTCATATCTCTTTACTCTCACCTTCTTTTGAGCCTCTGGATCCATCTTCCCTTTTGTCTTCTTATCTCATCTCCCTTGTTTCTTCCCTTACCCTCCCAACATGAGGGACTTACATTTCCATGGTGTCGGGCCTCATCTACATCAATCCTTTTTCGACAAATAACATCTTAGTCCACAATCAATATTTCTTCTAGCAATCTACCTCTTGGTCTAGCCTCAACTTCTTGTTCAACAATGCTAAAGGAAGTATGGTACTCGATGGAAAATTATAAAATGTATCCCTGTATAATCCTACTAAACCAAAAATCAATTATTCATGTCCATTTAGTGTCTAGGGTTTTCAGTCTATTGATCATTGTTTTATCACACATCATTGGTTCTTGGAAATGTCTTAGGATATTATTTCCTCCTTCATCTGTATCCATTCATGTAATAAAATAGGAAATTCAACAAAGAACATTTCATGCTTATCAAAGTAAATGTACTCAAGTCCTTCCACACTTTAAGGTTGATGTGTAGCAAATTTTGGGTTTCCTTTTGTGCGAACTCAATTTCTCCTTTAGTCATCCAATCCCGAATCTCCCTCCATAAAGATCTCCAAGTCATATCAATGCCTTGTTCAATAGCTTCATCATGTCCCAACACCATAACCAATTGTTGGTGATATTTTTGGACCCTAGGTTCTAAACTTAGGACAACAATGAAGTTCAATAGTATCATCATATTCAATATCCTAGCAAGGATAAGGTCTCACCTTAGACAATAATGAACATTATAAGAACATATTTAAATAATAAGAAAACGTAATATGTACATGGAATCACATTACTGTGCATTCATTAGACATTCATGTCAACACACATAATTTAGAAAAATTAGAGGGAGAACCATCATACATTCTTTTCTATTTAGTCCATAAGATCAATCCATCCAAACTTCATATAGCTCCATGGAATGATCAAGGGATTCAAACCCTGATTTTTCCTTCTTCTATACAATCTCTGATATAAAAGTATGAATGAAAGTCACAATGGCTAATTTTCTAACCCTCATCTTGTCAATTCCATTCCTTTATATATGCTCTAAATTAGTTACAAACAATTACAACAATCATAACTTCCTATGATGTATGCTTTAACACAAGGATAAACCAATGCACTACTTCTATTTACATACATATAGTCTAAAGTGCAAAACAAGAATAGAGTGTGCAACACAAAACTACAGATGTAAACTAAACTCAAAGCATATAGAAAAATTAGGAACACAAAAACTAATTATGCATAGGGTCTCAAAAACTACAAAATAGGATGCCAACATATACCCTTAGTAGAGGTGGATATAGAAGTATGTAACGACTTTCTTAAAAATTAATGAAAAAGGCAATACACCTCTAGTCTTCATCATAAATGTATGATCTTAATTGGTGAAAATCTTTAAATAATATCTATCACAAAACTTATAATAAATAAAACATAAGAAAATGAAGTGTTATTACAATCTTATCTCCTTGTTATATAACTTACATATACATTGATCCTAAAATACATAGTAATTATTATCCATCCTCGCTTGGTGAGAACAACCTTGAACTACCCAAAATAAAAGAAAAAGTTATGAGAGATATGGCGTCTAAAATAGTGTAGAGTTATGACAAAGCATTCTCAATTTAGAAATTGGTAAAATTCTTAATAGTGACATTTTAAAAAAGGTATTTATTTTGTGAAATCCAAATATACATCTAGTATACTCTATGCACCTTTCTAATAATCATTCTATGGATTTATTTTTTAAATATTGTAGGATTATGAGTATATATATTTGATTGTGAAATATTTTCAATAGCCATGCCCAACGGGTGTAGAAAAGACACAAAATTTGCATCTTTATATGTAAAAGAAAAAGTTTAAAAAATAAAAGAGAACAAAACATAGGGTATTTAAAATTCAAGATCTCTATAAAACAAAAAACAAAGAATATTTGATATATATTCAAACTAATAAATATAAATACAAATACCCACCAATATATCATTAAATCACAACATAATCATTCACTAAAGTTTTGGGACCCATAATGTAATCATTCACTAAACACTCATCAATATATTTTTATATCACAATGTAATCATTCACTAAAGTTTTTTTGGGCCCCACAATGTAATCATTCACTACAGTTTTTTGGATACGGAGAAATGAGGAGCACTTTACAACTCAATATAAATAATATGTGTGATATGATGCAATGTTAATAAAGTTAAATGAAAGTAATATTGACGTTTGAAATGTAAAATTGTAAAAATATCAATAATGATAATAATAATCTAACTTGAATGTCATAATCTAGCCAGATGCCAAATTAACGTAATAGACCCCTTTGTTTGTGGGAAAAGGACTCCTCTTTACATAGTGATTTGATTGTTAGTATATAAAAATATAGATACCCTACTTTCCTTCATATTAAAATATATAACTTACAAGAAAGAAGGACCCCTCTCCACGTAGTGATTTGAGTAATTAGTATATACAAATATACATACCCTACTTCCCTCCCTATTAGAATACATAACTTACAAGAAATAAATACCTATTTTATTCATAACAATAATAAAATAAAATAAAATAATCTATCTTAACCCTAATTTTTTAAATACTAAAAAGATTATAATATAATTTATTATTTTTATTTTTATATTAAATAAATTCAAAATTAAAATATTTTTTTTGTTTTACACTATGATCTAGGGGCACCTAAGCCATCAAATCACCAAGGGATCACACCCTCGAAATTACCAATGGATTTCACCCGACCTAGGCCACACCAACCCTTAGTAGGATGGATTTTTTAGGTGTCTCCTCCCGACTACAATAGATTTCAAACTTGGATCTGTTGGAAAATTGTTTGTCATTGATGTCAACCATAGAAGAAGCCCTAAATCAAAGCCCAGAAGCCCCTATAAGTGATGATGATGTGTCCACTTGAAGAAGCTTTGAAGAGTCTTAAAGGAGCCTTGACATAAGTGTATATAACTCCAAAGTGGTTCCCTTATGGCGTAGATTTTAAGCATGGACCTCATGGGATGAGATAACATGTGGTTGTTTCCACATGCCCACTTTGAGTTGTACACAAATGGAGCCTTGAAGAAGCCCCCCAAAACAAGGAAGAAGCCCCTAAAGCCAAGTGAAGAAGCCCCTAAGGTCGTCCATCCTTAAGGAAGTCGTGCGACCCAAAAGTTGTGACCCTTGGTCGCAACCCCTCATGTGGAGAAGACTCATATAAATACGAGGAGTCTCATTTGGCATTTGGATCACACCAATTCAACATAGCCAAGGAAGAGTAACGAATTTCATCCTAGAGGAGCAGATTTCCAAGGGAAGATGAAGTGAATAAGGGCAAAATTCCAAGGGAAGATGAAGTCTTGTGATGATTTGTTCTAAGGTTTTTCTTTGAAGGTCATCTTGATATTTTCAATATAATATTTTTTATAGAATGATTCAGATAGATAAATTTGGAGGTTTTTAAGAAGAAATAGCGAAGAATATTGGGTACCAATTTTAGGTCTTGAATCATTACAAGTTTGGATTTATACTTAGTGGAAGTTGAGGTTTTTAAAACTAGGATTTTCTTCTTCAAAACAAATCATCTTGCTATTTTCACTATAATTTTTTTTTCGGAAATGATTCAAGGAGAAAAACTTGGAGGAATTTCAAAGAAGATATCGAAAAATATTGGGTAGAACTTTCAAATCCTAATCCATTACATGTACAAAGTTATACTTTTTAGAAGTTATGGTTTGTGACTAATCCATAAACTAGTCCCAAACACGTGTTCGAGATAAAATGGTTATATTTGAAGATTGGTATGTCCAAATTGAATTGCACTTGTTGCATTAGAAGGAGAATAGATCCTAATATATGAGGTCCAATTTTCAGAATTAGAAATGGAAAATTAAACTCATTGTAAATCTTACAAGTTTGCATATTTGAGGTACAGTTCTGAGTAGTTTTGTATGCAGATTTAAGAAGATATTTTGAGATTGCATTTGAAGGTTGATTTGATCCTGTATCATCATTTAAAATATTCCAAGGAGATTGGTGTCTCCTTCTAGTAGGTACTGGAAAACTTAGGGAGTGGGTGCTTCCTTCAAGTTAGTTCTTGTAAAATCTTGAAACTACTTAAGAAAAGTTTTCATGGTTTTGTCCCAGTTGGGTTTCCATGTAAAAATTTGTGTGCAATGTGTATGAGTTTATGTGATGATGAATGACATGATTAATGGTTAATATTTATGTAGTGTTTGAAAGTTAAAATTGTTGAAATAACTCTATATTGATTCATCCCCCTCTCAATATTCTTGAATATTCTAACAGAATCACCTCACAAAGAAAACCCTTCAAAACCCATCACACTAGTAAAATTTGATATATATATATATATATATATATATATAATGTCTCTATCAATTATAATATTATATTATCATAATATTATTCGTACTTGTATTTCCATGGAAGTTAATGTAATCAATGGACAACATACAATATCATATTAGCCATAAAGACACGTAGGATATAAGGTTGAGTTGTATACACCCATATATAAACACAATTCTCTTATGTGGTTGTCACATGATGGTGTCAATCAATGTCATTTCTTTGCATTTTGAGTAACAAGTTTTAATACGTGGAGGATAAGATTGGGACTCACAAGGTGGTATAAGAATTTGTATGAGTACTATAACAATGATATAAATGTAAAGATGGATTGATTGTATAATATCGATATTATGCTCCACATTGTATGTGGAGAAATATAAATAATATTTCTTATATACAATGTGTTATTCCCATTTTGTGGATAATTAAGGAGATTATGTCTCGATGCCCTCAAGTTGCAGATATGGAGTGTCGAGAGATCACATGACTAGCAATATTCTTTTAAGTAGATGGAGACCCTTCTCACTACCGCAAAGGTCGTAGATTTTCATATGGCATCCACCACACCAACTAACTTCCGAGAGGCAATGGGCCTTGCTCCATGATGTACAAGTCAGGTATTATGGTGAGCGTCATTTCAATATTTGAGGCATTTAATTATGTTCTATCTTAGGTTTCTTTAGATTTCATGGCATATGCTTGGACATTATGCCTTTTAACCTGCTTCACCTTGGTGGCTTACATTGTGCCCTAGTAAGTGGTCTTCCTCGGGGATGGGGTTGCTACTAGGAACTCCCTTGAAGAGCCATCGTACCATTCCTGACCATACCACTTTCCATCACTATTCCCCCTCATTTCCTTATCTCTTAGGACTTTAGGGTGTATTGACCCAAGAAGGGGTTCTCCCTCATTCTATGGTAAGAAGGGGCTGAAGGCCCAGAGGGATTGATGTTGGGTAAAATATAAAATCATATGTATAAAACTTCTAGATGCTTCACCCAGGGATCACCCATGAAATAAATGAAACACTTATCTTTGAGAAAAGGGGGACCCACAAGAAATATGATTATGAATGCTTAAAAGTTTAGTTGGAGGAAAGGAGGTCTCATCATGAGTCGGCCTATCATGTTCATGGATATCTAGTGGTATGAAATTACCATCATTTGTTCACCAAGCCAGGGTAATGGATCTCAATTGCATGGCTGAGAAAAAGGGGGTCTCATCACGAGGAAACCTTCTCATTTCCACTAGGTATTTGTGGGTGACACTGTCATTATCTAGACACCATGCCAGGGTAGTGGCCTTCAAATTTTCCTCAAATTATGAAAGAAACAAATAATGGAAAAACAATGTGCTTGGAAAAAGTGCACTGCAAACGAAGGTACCACACACCCTCTACAAAGGCACCCATGAATGAGACACTACAACCCCTTGTATGTCATGAACCCCATTCCCATTGATTCTTGATCCTTAACCACTTCACCCACTTTACATGGCTTAGAGAGGGATCTCTTGGAAACACTCCTTGACCTAGGTCAAGATATGCCCAATAGGACACCTCATCAACCCTCCCATATCCAAGCTTGACAAGTCGCATAATGAATTTGAGCACTTAATTGTTTGATATGGTAATATTTGATGCACATGCTTAGGTGGCTCATTTATTGATTTGATTTACTTATCATGATGCTATGACTTGAGATTCTTGGAGGGAGTGCTTACTTGTCTTTGCAGGACCTAGTTGGTGGAAAATTTTGGAGGAACAAGCCTAGATTGGGCTTCCATGGGGCTTGAAGCCCACAGGTGGATGCCAAGGGCCTACATGTCAGATGAGAGAGATGAAAATTTGGAGGCCTAGAAGATGACTTGCACGACATAACTAAGCCCCTACTTGTCAAACACTTTTCCTAAGAGAGGTAAAGCATCATCTTTAGGAGCATGACATCATCTATGGGGCTAGGGTTTGGTGGTGAGGTTGATATGCATTGGCACAAGGACGTTTTGAGGAGTTTGAGGCTTTGACCATGACAGAAGTGATTTGGATGCTTGACATGTGGATTTGGGAAGCCTTTCTACACTCCTCCATCACCAATGATTTTCTCCCAGTGGCAAAATGTCCTCTAAAGGGGTGACATCTTTCTAAATTAGGGTTTTCTTTGTGAAAAAAGTGAAATTAAAGTGAATTGTTTAATATTACTTTGTAAAAAGGGGAAAGATTAGGATTGTTGACCCCTAGTCTTGTGTTTTAGCCTAAATTATGTGGACAAACTATCTTAGTGACATTTTGTATAAATAAGAGATCATAAGATCTCATTTTAACATAACTCTCCCTCTTGTGAGAAGTACTTGGACTGAAATTTTCGCTCTCTTTGGCTAGTTCTTTCTCTTGTGCTCTTGTTTATTGAAATTTCTTGGATTATTGGTTGATGGAAGTGATGCGCTAGCCTTTGAAGAATTTTCTCTAGCTTTTATGGTGGTTTGTCTTAGATTTTTCCTTGAATTTGTAAGCTTTTCTACATTGTGCTATCATTTGTTGCTCAAGTCAAGGTTAATTTGCTAGAGCTAGGTGGGAAGTATAAGGGAATACACCCTAACCATAGTCTCCATCATTTTATTCTTATATGTTATTGATTTAACAAGGGTTTTCTAAGAGAAGTATAAGGGCATACACCCTCTTATCTTAAACCCTAGATAGAGATATTTTCCCTGGGGAGAAAGAGGATTTACACCCCCAAGGAGGTAGTATCTCTATCTCTTTCTTTGCTTGACTCCATTAACCCATTGTTTAAGGCACTATTCATTTACTTGTTGCATTGGAGAAATAAATTGTTGCCTTTGTAAACATGAAATTTTCAAGTTTTAAGATTACCTCTTTGGGAAAGTGTTCTTTGAACCTTTGGCTCCCTTGCCTCATTGATTCATCCCATTTTAACCAAAATTTCTTGCTTATGTAGTAAAACTAACCTACATCCATTAGGGCTGCTCTAACCCTATCCAACTAACCCTAATTAGCTCCTAAAATAACCCTAGACTAGGCCTAAAAATATTCCCTAACCTTCCACTAACCTAGGCACACTTATTGAGCTAACTAGGGGATGATTTGATTGGATACGTTTTATGAAATAAGTCTTGGTTTGATAAATCCATAAGGCTGGTAATTTCACTGCATAAAACCTAACCTAAAGTTACTCATAAATTGTGATTTCACCGTCAAAAGTTGTTAAGAATTTGCCAATTTATTCTACTTGTTCTAATACAATTTTTGAATGGTCTCTTTGCAAGTTTTAGTGGCTAAATTCATTTATGTGACAACAAGTTTTCTACAGCCATAAGGATGAAAAATACTTTTGCATACGTCTTTTATGACAACCATAATTCATTTTCCAAAGTCTCATGCTATAGATCATGAAATTCTCTAGTGATTATCTACTTTGTTTCAAGCATATTTCATTTGACTTTGAACAATCTTTCTAGCAGATTTAGTACTTGTTTTATTGTTGATATATACTGTCATTCATTGCTGCAAATCAGGGACAACAAGGATAGTTTTTTGATTCAATTAACATATTACCTTGCAAAGTGGTTTACCTTGTGTCTCGGGCAGGTACCAACTTCTCGACAATTCACCTAAGGCTTTGGAAACCTCAAAATCATTCAAGAATCATCTTAATATTTACTCCTTCCACTTCCATTCTCACACCCCGTTCCCCCTAGGGTCACCAGGATCGCCTCCCTAGAGTGACCTAGTCACCCTTGAAGCGTGAGACCTATATCAAGATGAAATTGTCTATAGTGTCCTTCAATTGTCGCCACTTAGTGGCTGGGTTGGGATTTTCCCAACCTACAACTTGTGCGATAACATTTTGGCACTGTTGTCGGGGAGGATTTTGACTCCTCTTCAGAATCCTAACAACACTTTGGCAAGCTATCCCGAAGCCTCTATCCCTTAGCTTGCTCGACAACTCCACCCAAGGGAAATTCTCATTCCACCTTTCTTGGTGAGCTCATATTGAAGCTCATCTGGCGACTCCACCTTCCCAGAACGCTTCCTCTTCGAAAAATTTCCCCCCTGGGAGGTTCAAGCCTTCTAATATCTACCAAAGAAGGCCTCCTCTCAAGTCTCCCATTGTCAAAACCCTCTTCCATGGTACCAATACTCTTTCTCCAATGGCTCACCCCTGGGAAAAGGATCTCTACAAACCCTCAACATGTCCACTATCCAAGGATACCCTAAAACAATGCCAAAATAACTCAACAAGTGGTTGCCAAAGTTCCCAGGAAACGATGCAATAATTGTTGAGGGTCATCTTTATGTCATGGGCCAGGACATGGAAAAAGAAGTTATCAAGCATGAATATGTGGCCATGAAGTTATTCGCTTCATCATTGACTGAATAATCTCTTGATTGGTTCATAGGATTCCCCGACAAACATCTCACATCCTATGAATCTTTTTCCAACTTATTTAAGAACAGATGGTCAACAAAGATAGATGACGGGATGCTTGGAGCTCAGTTCAACCAGATAAATAAAAAGGAGAATGAAACAGTGAGGGAATTCAATACTATATTTGACAGGTTGTACAATCAGATTATGACAGAATTCCGTCCTACAACATCATCAATTCCTCTCCTTTATATGAACACTTTTGAAGGGAAATTTTGCTTCATTCTGAAAGATAAGAATCTCACATCGTTGGCATAGGCCAAAGAATACAATATTCATATCAAAGAAAATATCCTTGATTCAAAGGTGGAACCCTTTCAGTACTCCCGTGTCAAGGAAGAAGAAAATACTAAGGTTTCCAACAACAGTCCTCCTGATCTGATTTCCCTCTTGAATAAAAAAATAGATTAGATGAGTACTTAGTTCACGCAGGTTCATAATCATATTATGGTCCATTTTTCTATTGTGGAGAGAATCCAATCTTCTCCGAAACCTCAATTTACTAGACAACATAGAGATGCCACAGGTTGGAAACCAATGCCTCAACACGAGGCAAAGACCCCAGATACTTTGAAACTAGTTGGGACAGTTGACATAGAAGCTTGGTGCCTTCCATGCCAAGATCCTCACAAAGAAGATGAATTCCCCCGATGATATGAATTTCATCGATATGATATGTGTTTTCCAAGATGAACAAGTCACTCAAGAACAAATCAATGAAGCTAGAAGATGAGAAGAAAGAGGGGGGAGACTTCGAGCCTTGAATCCATTGACAGATGATCAGAAGAAGGAATTAAGCAGGAGTGAATATCTGAACTAGACTAGAATAAATAAAGCTTCAACCCCTCCATCGCAACCTGATACTCCTCTTCCATCAGCTGAGAAGGTGGCATCACCACCTCCACCTCTGGTACATGAGTTGCTTCCTAAGCCAACTCATGAAAACATTATTCAGTTAAATATAGACGTTGCAAGTATGTTTGGAAAACTGAATATGACAGTCCCAGTGACAGAGATGTGTAAGATCCCTTCTATGAAAAGGGAAAATTTGAAAGTGTTACAGGTGCCAATCGAGAAAGAATATCCTCCCATCATCTTGAACACTATGTATCTCGATCATCTAAGGGACAAGAATCCTCCTTTCTATCTTTCATTAGGCATGAATGGCCTCCACTTGAACAACTACATGCTTGACTCTAGGGCCTCAACAAATGTCATATCATTGAGGGTGATGAAACAACTTGGTTTGAAGAGAACCTGACCTTATGACAACATATATGGTATTAATTCCAAAAATTTCAAGGTTCTCTGGGTATGTGAGGACATTGAGGTTTTTTTGATTGATTTTCCACATATCAACATCCTCATGGACATAGTAGTAATCGATGTTCCAGATGATTGGTGGATGTCTTATCTAGGAGTTGGTCTACCGCTCTTTGGGTTTCCTTAGCATGGATCTCACCCATGCAAAAATTCCCATGAGAGATGGGACCTTCTATATATTATACAATCGAGAGAAAGATGATAGACATGTGATGAATTCTGATGGTCCTGATTATGTCAATGAATGCAATTATGATGTGCCTTCATATATTATTGAGTATGATCCATCTGAGCTACCCTTCATGCATGAAGACTCCATAGACACACTTCTTCCATGGATAGATGAATACAAAGAGAAACTTGCAAAATACCATAGGAAGGAGCCAAGGTGTATCTATATTTTGAAGAAAGAATATGAGAAACATGAATAAATCATCAAAAAGACGGTCCACACAAAGCCTCCTTCACATCCATGTGTTGAGAATACACCTTGTATCAATTTTAATGAAGGAAGTCTTGGAATCCTATGGGACAAGAGGAAGGACAAGCCCATATATGACCGATGAGATAACAACTCATGGATTGGCCCTTACATCATCAAGAAGAAGTCTGATAAAGAAAAGTACAATCTAACAACATTAGATGGGAGAAATATACCATTAACAGTGGATGGATCTCTTCTCCAACCTTACATTCAGTTCACATGACTTCTTTAGGGCCTGTGCACCAGGTAAGCAGGTAGGTCATATTTCTTCCCCTTGAATTTTCATCTTGATTTCTCATATTATTTTATATGCATTTCATTTTCATTTTTCTCTACTTGCATATTGATTTCATGCTTAGTTTAGAAATTATGAAAAAATTTCAAAAAATTTATTGGCACATGTCCCCAAGTAGGAGCCAAATGTTATCCACATTTTGTGGATAACTAAGGAGATTATGTCTCGAGGCCCTCAGATTGTATATATGGAGTATCAAGAGACCACATGACTGGAAATACCCTTTTGCGCAGATGGAGACCCTTCTCACCACCACATAGGTCATAGATTTTCAAATGGCATCCACCACACCAGATGGATTCTGAGAGGTAATGGGACTTTATCCATGAGGTACAAGTCAGGTATTATGGTGAGTGTCATTTAAATATTTGAGGAATTTGAGTATGTTGTATCTTATATTGCTTTAGATTTCATGACATATGCTTGGACATTATGCCTTTTTCCTTGCTTCACCTTGGTGGTTGACATTGTGCCCTAGTAAGTGGTCTTCTTTGGGGATGGGTTCGCTAGTAACTAGGAAATCCCTTGAATATCCATCATACCGTTCTCAACCATACTTACCACTTTCCATCACTATTTTCCTTATCTCTTGGGACTTTAGGGTGTATTGACCCAAGAAGGGGTTGTCCCTCATTCTATGAGAAGAAGGGGCTGAAGGCCCAGAGTGATTGGTGTTGGATAAAAGATAAAATCCTATGTATAAACCTTCTATATTCTTTGCCCAGGGATCACCCAAGAAATAAATGAAACACTTATCTTTGAGAAAAAGGGGGACCCACAAGAAATATGATTATGAATGATTAAAAGGTTAGTTAGAGGATAAGAGGTCACATCACGAGCCCACCTACCATGTTCAAGGATATCTAGTGGTATGGAATTACGATCATCTGGTCACCAAGCCAAGGTAATGGATCTAAGTTGCATGGCTGAGAGAAAGGGGGTCTCATCATGAGCCAACCTTCTCATTTCCACTAGGTGTTTGTGGGTGACACTATCATTATCTAGAAACCACGCCAGGGCAGTGGCCTTCAACTTGTCCTTAAATTATGAAAGAAACAAAGAATGGAAAAACAATGGGCTTGGAAAAAGTGCATTGCAAACGAAGGTACCACACACCCTCTACAAAGGAAACCATGAATGAGACACTACAACCCCTTGTATGTCATGAAACCCATGCCCATTGAGTCTCGATCCTTAACTACTTCACCCACTTTACATGGCTTAGAGAGGGATCTCTTGGAAACACTCCTTGACCTAGGGAAAGATATACCCAATAGGACACCTTGTCAACCCTCCCATATCCAAACTTGGCCAGTCGCATAATGTCTTTGAACACTCAATTGTTTGATATGGTAGTATTTTATGTGCATGCTTAGGTGTCTCATTTATTGATTTGATTTACTTATCATGATGCTATGACTTGAGATCCTTGGAGGGTGTGCTTACTTGTCTTTGTAGGACCTAGTTGGTGGACAATTTTGGAGGAACACGCCTAGCTTGGGCTTCCATGGGGCTTGAAGCCCACAGGTGGATGCCAAGGGACTGCATGCTGGATGAGAGAGATGAAACTTTGGAGGCCTATAATATGAATTGCACGACATAACCCAACCCCTACTTGCCAAACATTTTTCCTAGGAGAGGCAAAGCATCATCTTTTTGAGCATGACATCATCTATGGGGCTAGGGTTTGGGGGTGAGGTTGATATGCATTGGCACAAGGACATTTTGAGGATTTTGGGGCTTTGACATTGACTAAAGTGACTTGGATGCTTGACATGTGGCCTTGGGAAGCCTTTATACACTCCTCCATCACCAACGATTTTCTCCCAGTGCCAAAACGTCCCCTAAAGGCATGATGTCTTTCTAAATTAGGGTTTTCTTTGTGAAAAAAGTTAAATTAAAGTGAATTGTTTAATATTGCTTTGTAAAAGGGGAAAGATTATGGTTGTTGACCCCTAGTCTTGTGTTTTACCTTAAAATATGTGGACAAACTATCTTAGTGACATTTTGTATAAATAAGAGATCATAAGATCTCATTTTAACATAACTCTCCCTCTTGTGAGAAGTACTTGGACTAAAAGTTTTTCTCTCTTTAGCTAGTTCTCTCTCTTGTGCTCTTGTTTATGGATATTTATTGGATTATTGGTTTATGGAAGTGATGCGCTAGCCTTGGAAGGATTTTCTGTAGTTTTTATGGTGGTTTGTCTTAACGTTTTCCTTGAATTGGTAAGATTTTTCTACATTGTGCTATCATTTGTTGCTCAAGTCAAGGTTAATTTTCTATACATAGGTGGGAAGTATAAGGGCATACACCCCCACCATAGTCTCCATCATTTTATTCTTATATGTTATTGATTTAACAAGGGTTTTCTAAGAGAAGTATAAGGTCATACACCCTCTTTGCTTAAACCCTAACTAGAGATACTTGCCTTGGGAGTAAGAGGATTTACACCCCCAAGGAGGTAGTATATCTAGCTCTTTATTTTCTTGACTCCATTAACCCATTTTTTTAAGGAACTAGCCATTTACTTTGTATTGGAGAAATAAATTGTTGCCTTAGTAAACATGAAATTTTCAAGTTTTAAGATTACTTCTTTGGGAAAGTGTTCTTTGAGCCTTTGGCTCCCTTGCTCATTGAGGCATCCCATTTCAACCACAATTTCTTGATTCTATAGTAAAACTAACCTACAACCATTAGCGTTGCTCTAACCCTAGCCAAATGTTGGCACAGGGGCAGACCCAGGGTTCAATGCTTCAACAATGCGCCAACAAAACTCTAACTACGAGCCCTTTCAGCAACACCTGCGTAGCAGATGAAGTCTCACATGAGGTAGAGGCATGGGTGGTTGTAGGAATCAGATTCTGCAACCTAGCTGGGACACCGATCTGTGATTACGATACCTTAACTGAGCATTTAGTAGTTATCATTCCTTAGTATCTAGCCTTTGTTTACAACACATATAAACCCTAATTACAGAGCAGCACAATATTCAACAAGATCCAACACATTCAAGCACTAAGAACATCAAAATAGACCAGATCTGGTACTCATTCACATCACCAAGCACTAAGCTATCGTATCGGATACATCTAAGCATACATTACTGTACTAAGCATAAATCATATGAGCAATAAAACAACCATAATGCACAAAGAAACCATAACACAAGATATACGTGGTTCACCCCCATCCTGGGGCTACATCCACTGACTCTTCTTCTCTTTATTGCCTTTTGTCAATCATCTACATGCACAAAGCCATAGGATCCTACTTCGCATAGGACAAGAGATCTGTGCACACTTCGCTAGATCCTCCTTCCTCAAGCTAGGTTACAACACAAAGCCCTCTTACAATCTACACAAGCTTCTTACATCCACTTGCACTTAGCTTTGCCAGTGTCCAACATGGCATGCACAAAGCATTTATAACTATCACTTGCACTTAGCACAACATCACACATATGCACTTATTGTCTCTTCTTACATTTCCTAGACATCTATTTATACATTACAAAAGGGCCTAGACATGGGTAAACCCATGGGCCGACATCCCCATACCTGTTACATAAGCCCAAAACCCAAAAATCCCTAAAAGGGGGCTGAGATCCCATAATCTACGTTTTGACTTGCGCTTCGCCTTCGACAGCCTATCGAAGTCTCAAAAATGGGTCAAAAGTGACCAAGGATATTCAAAATTTGGTCAAGGGCCAATAGGCCCCCAACACTCACCTGTGACTCGTCTTGAGTCACTCTGATCTGGGTAGCTCCACCTCAAAATCTTCGAGCCTGGCTCAAGCTGCCTCGACCTGCTACTTTTCCACAACCTCCTTCTCGGTGAATTCCTGAATAACTGCCTCGTTTATAGGTTCTTATAAGCATTGTTTGACTGCATTGACTACTTGTTCCATATCTGCTCCTCGGCGTTCAATTTCCTCAAACAATTGGCAAGATTCATACTGGACTAGTTGGAGCCTTTGAGTCACTTCCATGACTTTTCTCTGTATGGTATGGACCTGCTACTGAGTAGTGCGCTATTCCTGGGACCTTTTCATCCTATCAATTACTGACAGGAGATTCAACTGCGCCTGTACTGTCACTACTTGTTGCTTTTCCTCCCGGAGCTGTGACTCCAATGTCTTCAGTTCAGGGTCCTCAGTAAGTCGCTCATAAGTCTGTGCACTTATACTGCTAATCTATTTACATTCCAAAGCTAATGCTATGATCCTCTCAACTGCACTCTGGGAAATGGCTTCTCTTTGGTCTCACACGTCCTACAGAGTATTTGGTACTTTTTGTAGCTCTAGATCTGCTATTCTCTGTTGAAGTTGTTGGATGGCTTCAACAAGATTCTACTTGGTGCTCCAATGGGTGTTCCTCCTTTTTCTCTAAGCCCATCATAGAGAAAAGTGCTTTGCTGACTGCTTCTTTTACTCCAACCTACTCCATGAGAAACTATTCCTTCTCTTGTTGGATCTGCGTTCTCTCCTCTTTGAAATTTGTTTGTAGGTCATCCTTTTCCTGTTGCCCAACTCAACGTTTCTCTATCACTTCCTCTTGTGCTTGCTTAAGGGCCACTGTGGCTTGTTCTTTTTCTTCCTGTGCGCAAAGAAGGTGAGCATCGGTCGCATCATCTATTCTGCAGAGTTGGGTAGGCTCATCTCCCAACTCCGGTTCTTCTGATGGTGGGGGCGCAGTGGACATTGCATGGCTGGAGTGAAGGGCTTGCCATACCCCTCTCAACTCTGCTTCAAGCCTTTTGTACATGATCTCTTACTTGGCTTCATTTCTCTGCAAAATATCTTCCAAGGTGTTTGATACAGCTGCGATTATGAAGTCGAAGTCATCGAGCGTAAGCTCAGTCTGTAGCTTGGTCTTACTAGCTTTTGACTTCTTCCACAATGTGGGTTTCGTGGGAGAAACCTTTCTTTTGTTAGATGGATTTGCATCATCAGGGGGATTATGTGGCAGTGTTACTTTTCCTTGCTTCTTCTTGTCTTCTTATCCATTGTTCTCTTCTTTGTCTACTTCGTCATCACCTCCTCTACTAGGTGATTCTAAACCAATCTCTTTTGATGCGCTATTCAACTTCTGTACCTCTTCTGTCTTCTTCCTTCTGCTAGTTTCAGGTGTTTCATACCCTTTGAAAGTGACCACCGGGCTTCTGATTAGTTCAGGGTCAGACAGTTCTGCTGGGTCAATCAAGATAAGGATCTCTACAGACCATTCCTTAGTTATTTCTTCTAGGTCCTCCTCTGTGAGTTTGTAGTAACTCTATAGTACTTCTTTGTGTTCATGTCCATGCGCAGTGATATAGATAAAATGTCTGTCTGCGTGGAACTTCACAAATGGACTGAACCTGTGCAGGGTGTTCGGCGTCATATGAGGGACAGCCTCAATAGCCCTCTTTAACTGCAGGTAGTAGGTGTGGAACACTGTTATTGACTTCCATTGTTTTCCCATATCGCTCGAATACCAGAGCGTGGTGAACTTCGTGGCTAAGGGTTTCGATGGCTCTATTTTAGGGAAGGTCACACCTTCCGACATCTCCCAAGCTATGAACGCGATGAGGATCAGTAGCCAACTAAAGTGGAACTCATAGACCTAATCCTAATCTTTGCAACAGTCTTGTTCTAACTGGTTCACTAAGTAGCTTGCCCAGTTCATTCGTAGCCCCTCCACGAATTTTCCTGCGAGGTCAACAACAAACCCTGTGACCTGCGTGGGTCTGTTATTTCTTACTAGCTTACCATCAATCAAATGGAAAGCAAGGTGCACTGTGCCATTCTGGATGGAGGCTACCTTGTAGCCTCACTTCCCCTCTCCACATCAATGCAGGTATATTTAATCTTCTACACCAGGGCACGGTCTGCATCCTTTCCTAGGTAAAAGTCTTGTGGGTTTGGTCCCTGCATGCTCAATCTAGTGATCCAATGGATCAACACCGGATCGACGATGATGCATCTATCTAGCCACAAATAACCTCCATGGAAGCTTGAAAACATGAGCTTAATGTACGCGTTAACCTCCTGGTGCCTTCCAAAATGGGGTATCTTCATTACGTTCAGAATGGTGGACTACGCGAGGTCCATATTCCATGGTTGGGGGATTATCCTCGACTTCTTCCCCTTTGTTCTAGTCAAATATCTGTAAGGTGCGAGCATGCTAAAGTTCTTGCGGTCTCCCAAGTTGAAGTCGTTGATATTCAACATCAGAATCTTATCCTCCTAGGCTTGCCTGTATGTATCCCCTTCGGGAGGTACGCAATAATCAGGGTGTAGTCGAAGTCCCTAGGGACACTGTCACGATTCACCGCGCCGACCAGAGGCGGGATGTAGTCAGGCAGGATGGATGGGATTAACTTCGCACTTTCCAAGTCATCTCGATGCTTGGTTCTTTTCTCGGCCGCAACTCGGGATGGTCCGGATCTGCAAGCAGTCGACGGGGAGGCTTGCAGTCCTCTCGTCGATGAAGCTTGAATTTCGATAGACATCACCTTCTCAGCCATAAGTTCGATTAGAAATTATTCGACAAACTTTTCTATGGCATTGAGTTCGTCCGACATGCACGCTCGAGATTGAAAAACTCAGGTTGATTAACAAACACTCAATGCAATGGAACAAGTGGTGAAGTTTCAGCAAACACAACGCGACAATAATGATTTTTATTGGATATAATTCGCGAAAGTGTTCTCAGTGCAATAGTTGACGGAATAAGTAGACAACTATGTAACGGATCCCTCCAATGGATAAGAAGCCTTCATCAATGTAGTTTTGTCCATTACGACGTGGTCCTAACAGTCCGATGGTGAACTTTCTTATCATAACTATTATTTTAACCATTCGGGAATTGAAATCCAATGGTCATAATGCCTTTAATGGTTATATTTCTCCACCATGGAGAAGTGCCAATCTGATTTGCTCTGATATTCTAGCGAAGTTCGAATTCTGGAGACCTTCCTTTTGCGAAGTCTTCTCTGGAAATTTTTGTAACTTCTCTAACTTTGCTTTCTTCTTGCTGAGATTTCTAGCCTTCTTCCCTTTGATTTGCATCTCGATATTCCTCTTCCCATTCTGATTCTTATCTCCTCTTGGCATAGTAACTTTGCGATGTTGGTGGTATTTCCTAAGGTTCAAGGGAAATAGTTCTTCTTTGTCTGGGGCAAGTGCTCTACTCTCCTATATAGACAGGTGTTTCAAGTCTTCTTGTGTTCTTTCAACTTCAACATCCATATTTTTGGTCCTTAGTAGCTTCGACTAGTTTTCTTGTTCTTTCAGTAAGTGTGCTATCCTCTTAGCCATGAAGTCTCTTAGGTCTTTGTTTTTCTGTTCTAGAGCTTCCTCTTCTTTTCTTCAGGTCTGATCTTTCTCAATCCAGGTTTTTCCTAGTAACATAGAAAATGGGGCGTTGTTCTCAATAAATTTAACAACCTCAAATTCTTCCTATGTTGAAGTTCCATGAGCAGTCATAGATGTTTGGGTAAGTCTTCCACATATGGCTATCAAATTTCCTCTAAATAATACTATTCCTGCCAATGAAGGAATCATAGCAGGCTTCCCCAAAATTTTCTAGGTTCTTTCTATCATGATATTCACTTGTGTTTCCTCATCCAGAACACAGTCCATGTCGAAATCTCCTACTCTTGTTTCTATGCACTCTTTTTCTTTGAAGATCTCTGATAAGTTGATATCTCTATGGTCATTCAGGGTTTCTTTCATTTGTAGTAATACAATCTCTGATTCTTTCTGGGGTTCTGCCATGGTCTCAGTTTCTTGGTCTTCCTTAGGGTTTTCTTGTCTCATATTCATTCTTTAAACCTTAGCAATCATTCTAGGGTAATCCAAAACTTCATGGTCCATAGCTTTACAACAAAGACAACTAGGTTTTGTACTAGGGAATTCCTTAGCAAGATGTCCCGGTCTTCTGCAACTATAACAAAGAGTTAACCCTCTCTTTCTCTTAAATGATCCCCAACCTTTCTTGTACTACGCACTAGGATCATGGTGGATAACCTGTAAAAAATTCTTCCTAGGATCCTGCATCCATTTGTTAGTCCAAAAATCCTTTCTATGCATAGGAATAACATATATTTCACAATTTATATCAGATCTACTCATATCAAATATTCTTTCTTCTAACTGTGCCCTATTTTTCAGACTAGGACAAAATTTATCAAACATAACTAGATCCATACTTTTGAAACAAAAATTTCCACTTATCTTACCTTTAACAAAGCACAAATATTTCAGATCTTATCTATTCAATCAAAAAATTTCACTGTTCTTACCTTTATCAGAGCACAAAGCTTTCAGATCTTACCTCTTTTCTTCAGATCTTCCTCCTTTCTTAGTATAGAGCTTCACAAGTTAAGTAGAGTATTGCTTACTAGGGAAATATATCTATGCACAAAGATTCCTCTTTTCCTCAGTTCCTAGTAATCACAGTTTCAGGTCTCAACAACATAACCATTTGTTGGCACAAGGGTAGACCCAGGGTTCAACGCTTCAACAACACACAAACAAAACCCTAACTACCGGCCCTTTTGGAAACACCTGCAAAGCAGATGAAGTCTCACCCGAGGTAGAGGCAGGGGTGGTTGCAGGACTCAGATGTCTGCAACCTAGCTGGGACACAGATCTGTGATTACAATACCTTAATAGAGCATTTAGCACTTATCATTCCTTAGTATCTAGCCTTTGTTTACAGTGCAGATAAACCCTAATTACATAGAAACGCAATATTCAACAAGATCCAACACATTCAAGCACATCAAAATAGACTAGATCTGCTACTCATTTACATCACCAAGCAGTAAGCAATTGTATCAGATACATATAAGCATACATTACTGTACTAAGCATAAATAATATGAGCAACAAAACAACGATAATGCACAAATAAACCATAACACAGGATATACATGGTTCACCCCCAGCCTGGGGCTACGTCCACCAACTATTCTTCTCTTTATTGCCTTCTGTCAATCATCTACATGCACAGAGCCACATGATCCTACTCCCCATAGGACAGGAGATCTACGCGCACTCCGCTAGATCCTCCTTCCTCAAGCTAGGTTACAACACAAAGCCCTCTTACAATCTACACAAGCTTCTTACATCCACTTGCACTTAGCTCTGCCAGTGTCCAACAAAACATGCACAAAGAGTTTATAACTATCACTTTCACTTAGCACAACATCACACATATGCACATATTTTCTCTTTTTACATTGCCTAGACATCTATTTATACATTACAAAAGGGCCTATACATGGGCAAACCCATGGGCCAACATCCCCATACCTGTTACATAAGCCCAAAACCCAAAAATCCCTAAAATGGGGTTGAGATCCCGCAATCTCCGCTTCGAATTGTGCTTCGCTTTCGACAACCTATCGAAGTCCCAAAAAGGGGTCAAAAGTGACCAAGGATCTTCAAAACTTGGTCAAGGGACAACACCAACTAACCATAATTAGCTCCTAAACTAACCTTAGACTAGGCCTAAAAATCAGCCCTAACCTTCTACTAACCTAGGCACACTTATTGAGCTAACTAGGGGCTGATTTGATTGGATAAGTTTTTTGCAATAAGTCTTAGTTTTCTATAGCCATAAGGCTAGTAATTTTACTGCAGAAACCCTAACCTAAAGTCACTCATAACTTGTGATTTCATTTTCAAAATTTTTAGTGGCTAAATTCATTGTTGTCACAACAATTTTACTACAACCATAAGGCTGCAAAATACTTCTTCATACATCTTTTATGACAACAGTAATTCATTTGCTAAAGTCTCATGCTATTGATCGTGAAATTCTCTAGTGATTGTCTACTTTGTTTCAAGAATATTTCATTTGACTTTGAGAAATCTTTCTAGCAGCTTTGGTACTTGTTTTGCAACTGATATATACTGTCATGCATTGCTTCAAATCAAGGAAAAAAAGGCTAGCGTGCTGATCCAACTAACATATTACATTGCAAAGTGGTTTTCCTTGTGTCTCGGGCAGGTACCAACTTCTTGACAATTCACCTAAGGCTTTGACAACCTCAAAATCATTCAAGACTCATCTTAATATTCCACTTTCCATCTAGAACACTGATCTCTAGGGGATTCACTCCTTCCACTTCAAGTTTCACACCTCGTTCCCCCTAAGGTCACCAAAATCGCCTCCTTAGAGTGACCTAGTCACCCTTGAAGCATGGGACCTATATCGAGGTGACATTGGGTATAATGTCCCTCAGTTGTCGCCACTTGGTGGTTGGGTTGGGTTTTTCCCAACCTACAACTTGTGTGATAACACAATGTATAATTGGTTATATTATGATGAATGATATTCATTTTTATATGTTTTATATATATACACATATACATATATATTATTAAATTAAGAATGTTATTCTTAAAAAGGTGATAATAACACTTGAATTCATTTATACACATTAGAATATTTTATATGTGATTATATATTTTTATTTATATAACCATTTTAATAATATATAATCATATATAAAAAAATTCTAATTTTTATAAATAAATTCAAGTGTTATTATCACCCTTTTAAAAATAACATTCTTAATTTAATAATATATATGTATTTGTGTATATATCACCTTTCTAATAATTTTTAACTAAGAGAGTTAGTTTAATTGGTTCAGAGACAAACATGAGTTTTCATGTTTGTTGTTGGTCACATGTTCGTCTCTCTTGATTTACCAGGGTGAGACCCCGTAATCAGGGCCAATGGTTTACCATCCATGAAATGTAGAGAAGTACTCAGAGAATTTCCCGTGCTTTATATATAACTTTTCTTTTATTATTATGTGTTTGTATTGATACACAAGGTATTGAGTGGAATGAGACTCATAAATATAAATATTTATTCATGAATATAAATTCTTCATCAAAACATCAAATTAAAATAAATTTATTCTAAGAATTAACTCATAGAAATAGAACTCATAACCTTTTGTTTGTGATTATGAATATTTAACCAAAACATTAATATGGAGTATTTAATAAGGTACCTAAATCAATAAAACCTCATTAGTCCCCGCCGAAGGTGTAGAGGGACTATAACGATCGATAATTCGTTGACTTCATATTAGTTTGTCCTTTGACTAAAAATATTTGCATATTATCTATTGTTGGAACTAGGGAACTAAAAACATTGATTTTATATAATAAAAAATACCATATATGTCATGATCTGATTGGATAACGGATTGGAGGTCTTATTTCCAGCTTCACTATTCCCAATGTTTTATATGTTAGCATATCCAAAGTTTTTGATCATATACGGTCTTTCTGAATTTTTACTTTTATTCTTGAAATGTTTGGATATCCGAAGTTTTGAAGATAGAG
>JZKD02S2108001.1:316418-342190 GCA_000966675.3 Picea glauca
TGCTCCGTCGATTTTCTTTTCTTCCGCCATTGAGGGTTTCTTGGGTGTGCGAGAGCGATTGTATTCAAGAGAGACAAGCTCGAGATCCAACTTTCTATACTCAGACCTCGTTGGGGACATGCACTGAAAAAAATAATCAAGAGCAGCCTGCTTTGATACCACTGATCCGGATTATTTTAGGCACGAAATGAGATCGGAGATATAATAAAGAAATGCACAGAGATATCGCAGATATTCAATAATATAACAGAAATGTATCGGATATGCAACCATAAACACAGATATACAGTAATACACAATTTTTATTAATGTAAGAAATGTACAGAGACTGTAAAAATACAAAGTGAAAGACTCGCTAGAATGGTGGCAGCTTATCTCTGAGAAGAGATGTGACGGCTACTCGCATTCGCAAGAAGATGGTTACAATGAGGCTCTCAAGGAATTTTTACAATAAAACAGAATGCCAAAAGCCCTAGACATCCAAAAACCTAACCCTAGGAGATGAAGCGCCAAAAGTCACGTGGGCCCCGTTTGGGTAAGTTGGTGCATCAATTTCCCGGGGTCGTAACTTTTGCATACGATCTATGTTTTAGGTGTGTAATAGCTCGTTGGAAAGGTATCATCGAGGAGATTCATTTTGGGTGCTCAATCATGCCTTCAAATATCATTGAGAACCTCGATCTCGAAAAACCTTCATTTAGTCCCTCAAAATGGCCCCAGAAGTTAAAACTTGCTAAAAATAGTAAATTGCCAAAATTGCCAGAAAGCTGTTTTGAGCCAGTTGGAAAAGGTGGGTGGCCACCGATATCCACCTGGATCAGCTTGATCCTTGCTTGTTCACTGGTTTCTTGTTTGCATGTTTCTCTTGTTCTTGATTACCTGTTGGTCTTGTTGTAGTTTGCACGCTTGGGTTTCTACAACCGTGATTGGAAATGGCCTTCTGTCGTTCCCCATCGATGGGTAGGTTTTGGTGCCCTATTTAGATTCCTTTGGTATTTGCGGTTTGCAGGTGAGAAATTTCACTGCTGGGGATGCCTGAGTCGAAATCCTCTTGCAGAACATCTTTGTATGTGGAGAGAAGATACAATTTCCTTTTCCTATATGTCACTGTGGCTGCGATGGAGGTAGGTTCTGTGTCAAACATTGGCGATCACGAATGAGATGAAGACAATGTTACAATCCTTATTCTCTAGTCATATTAATCACATACAAATATGGACATCAAGAGGATTTTGAACACTCCTAGTATTGAAAAATACCAACCGTGAAAACTACACCTTTCTTAATTGGTTGCACAGTGGCAGGCCTTTGAACGGTCTTCACAGCCTTAAATGTTTTCCTGACAGGCCTCACAACCTGAAATATTTTCTTAACAGATGTGTTACAATACATTTTCATCTGAAATTTTTGATACAATCTTGTGTGCAGTGAATTTGGCCAATATTTTTTCTTCACTAGCATTCCTGGTCGGTTGGTTGGTGCTTTCTCTTTGGTTCACTGGATGCTGCTTATTGTTGTTTGATTAAATTTTGTAGGGTTGAGGTCCCACAGCTGCACTTGGGTCTTTTGCTTCTTCACTGGTTTGTTATTTGTTGGTTGTTGTTGTTTTCTTCAACTTTGCAGGGTTGGGGTCCTGCATATGTAGTTGGACCTGTTGTTACAGTTTGCAGGCCAGGGGTTGTGCTTATGTCCTTCTCCATTCACCGGTGGGTCTTGGTTTTGTTGTTGTATTATTGCATAGCTTGACATGCCTATTGCAATACATTTCCGTCCATCTATATCTTCACATCATGAGTCCGACCAACCGTCATTCGTTTGCATACTTAGCCAATTTGTTCTAAACTTTCTCATTTTTCCCTTTTGTTCTTACCCTCTATTATGCATTTATGGTTCTATACTTTGTCACGTTTCTGTGCTCGCAGGTTCTCGGCGTGGCGAACTGAAAAATCACCAAATCCATATATATCTTCACATCACGAGTCCGACCCACCACCATTTGTTTGCATACTTAGCCAATTTTATGAATGCGGGCTCGCGGATAGGTGCTGTCGAACTCTAGTAACCCATGTTCGGGGTATACATATTGCACCCAAAAATTATGTTCTCTACAATTCAATTCCAGACTCCTCGAACTCGCAAGGATGACTCTACCTACGATGACTCCGTCTGTCCGACCTGCCTTTCCATACTTAGTCGAGTCTTCAAAGTTTCACGGGTTCACACACTCCCAGGTTCATAAAAGTTTAAAAGCATTACCTTCCGCCCTTCCCAATGCACATTAATTATGCTTTTACTATTGACAACCCACTAGATAGGTTAAAAAATATTGGATTTAATAAGCGGAAATCTCGAGGACATCTCCCATTAAAATGCATTAACAGGAAAACATTATGGGATCTGATAATATTTTTTGCGTCCATTTTGAATTTGAAAAAATTGTTGGTTATTTTTTTTTTTTAAAGGCATCATCATAGTAACAGTGCAATATTATACTACCAAGATGCCACCCACAAACGTGTCATCCACAGAGGTCTTCACGTCATGTCACTCTTTAATACCATGCATATATTACAGGTTGTCATATTTGAGAATCTGCTTGCATATGGGAATGTTAACTCGTGTTATCAGTGACTACTCAACACACATATTCAAAAATATTATCATTAATAAGCAAAAATATTGAGGGCATCTGCCATTAAAACAAATTAAACCAAATTGTATGGAAGATTATACTATCATCCTCCAACGTTCCTTTTAAATACTTATTCCCATTTCTCTCTATCATCGAAGAGTTGGGCTTTAAGGTGCCTTCGCTATAATGTTCCTGGTCATGGACATGTGAGACAACTTAGAGATGCCATTTAGGCCCAATTGAAAGAGGAGGGAATGGTTTTATGTGACATCAGCTTTGAGTGGAAAAAAACTATGTTAGCCAACAGAAACTTAGACACACACACACAAAAAAATCAAGTATCTTGTGATTGGTGTTCTCCCTGTATTCGATGCTTTCGTTAGTTGAAAGGCCTTCCTGAAGATTTGTGTGTTGAAATTCTTTATTTTTTTACTGGGGGTTGGAAGGGACTTTTAGGTCACCTGCAAATTTCTCCTTCGTTGAAGTATATAGTTTCTTCCAACAACACAGATTTGGAAAGTGTGTGAAATTATGCACACCACACAAGAATTTATCTTTCGTCGGAGGAGTCACACATACTATGGCTTGCAAAATGGTCTGGAATATTCAGAAATGACACGAAATATTACTCCATTCGCAAATATACTTAGAATGAAATTATAAATTTGGATCGTCGCAAGTATGAGAAACTTTATGGGTAGTTGAATAAACATCCTGAAATTACAGGAGTATCTATTTCAAGTTTGTTGAGCTACTTCTGGGTGTGGTAACATACTTGATAGAAAGTCATATTCTTTGTCAAAGTTTGTTCACCATCCTCTGGATGTATATAGTTTATAGTTTCTTCCAACAACACAGATTTGGAAAGTGTGTGAAATTATGCACACCACACAAGAATTTATCTTTCGTCGGAGGAGTCGCACATACTGTGGCTTGCAAAATGGTCTGGAATATTCAGAAATGACATGAAATATTACTCCATTCGCAAATAGACTTAGAATGAAATTATAAATTTGGATCGTTGCAAGTATGAGAAACTTTATGGGTAGTTGAATAAACATCCTGAAATTACAGGAGTTTCTATTTCAAGTTTGTTGAGCTACTTCTGGGTGTGGTAACATACTTGATAGAAAGTCATATTCTTTGTTAAATTTTGTTCACCATCCTCTGGATGTAGTAACCGACTCCATAAACAATCAACTTTCTTTCACTACTGCACATTTTTTTTCACTATTCCTATGCATATGATTGCATCTTGGTTGATGAGCTTGCCCCTCTTTGCATGAATATTATCCTCCTACTTGAAGGTGGGTATATAACCAGGGAACGATGCTCTCAAAAGTTTCTAATGCCTGCATGGACATGTAACTGGGAAAATTTATTGGGAAGGAATTCTGGATTATGGACTTTGCAACACTTTCTAAAGATTACTTTATACTACCACCTTCTACAAGAAGTTTGACGTCTTTAGGTAATGATTTGGTTTCTGAAAATCACCTTTTACTACCACCTTCATGTAATCATTTAATTTCATTCTTTAGAAGAGACCTTAATGTAGTGGTGTATTCCATATATTTTTCCACCTAATATCAATCTTTCTGTTGTTTTCCTTGCTTTGGATAACAAAAATGCATTTCTTCTGTTGCAGTGGATCCTATACTTGAATAAATAAATAAATAAAATCGCTCGAACAATAAAATTTCTTATTTTTTTTAAAATATAGAACAATGTATTTTTTGAACACACGGTTGTTTGAAAAGTTTTAGCTGTTGTTTGGGATTCACATCCTCCAAGGATGTTAATTGATAACACAATTAATATTGCTTGAGCCAATGCAATTGAGCCGTCATCCACTATGGCAATTGCATTAACACTGCAATGCCAAATAATAGATGTTTGACATGTAATTAATGTCAAGGTCATTATTGCACATGGCACCCAATGTCCAAAGATTTATGGACTCAAAGAAACATTGTAGTTGTCCTGACAAAGCAACACTAAAGTCGATGTTCTTTGCAGGTCTGGCAATTCTGTAGTCTAAGTGCTTTGACAATGACATCCCTGCTTGTTCACCGCATTGTCGTGCTGCAGTCAATAACATTGTTCCCATTTCCACCACCAATGTTGATGTCCGAAGCTGAAGCTATCTGGAGCCTGGGGTCACCGCCAATGTCGATGTCCGAAGTCGAAGCTATTTGGAGCCTGGGGTCACCGCCAGTGTCGATGCCTAAAGGTGAAACTACCTGGAGCCTGGGATCACGACTTCTTACACTTGACATTAATATTAGTAGTTATTGAAAGTTGATTGTATGTCGAGTCTGTTACTATATCCAGAGGTCGCTCAACGCTTTTTGGCATAGAAACTGGTTGTCTATCAAGTTTGTTTCAACTTTGGCATAAAATGTTCTACAATTTTAGAATGTTGATTCAAACACGCATACAGTTTCTCACGTTCGTGAGTATCCAATTTTATACTTTCCTTCTGATTGTATTCGAGCATGGAATAATATTGGACGTCGCTTCTGAATATTCCAGACCATTTTGTGGGGCATGATTTCTGCCACCCATATGAATAAAGATATATTATGATGTGGTCTACAACACTTGATACACTTGCCAGATCTGTTCTGTTGGAAGAAGCTAAGTACTTCAATAGAGGAAAATTTTACAGCTGACTTGGACGTCCCTTCCAATTTACAGAAATAAAACAAAGAAGTTCAACATACAAATATTCAGGCAGGCTTTTCAACCAAACAGATGATCGAATACAAGGAGAATAACAGTCACAACATACTTGATTTTTTTTTTGTCTCAGCTTTTGTTGGCTAGAAGGATTTGTTTCCCCCAAAGCTAATGTCACATAAAACCACTCCCTCGTCTTTGAATCAGGCCTAAATTGGATCTCTAAGTTGTCTTAGATGTCAGTGACCAGGAACATTATAAGGAAGGCACCTTAAACCCAAATTTTTCGGCGATACAGGGAAATTAACACAACAAAGTATGGAATATTGAATAATCAGCCAATGCAGGTAGGCCATATCTAGAAGAGACAAGCTATTCAAAAAGCTGGGATAGATCTAGCTAACAACACCAATGAAGTCCAAGACCCGAAATTGATATTCAACTCGTTGTTTTTTACGAATCAAGCATTTGATGATCAAGTTGAAATCTATAAAAGACTGTCCAAAGGCTTCATTATTATACATATTTGCTTCTTTTTTTTGTCGGCAGCAGACCCAACCGCAATTATCATGGAAAATAATCTCAGCTGTATTTTGTAACCCAGTTTATTTGAATATAGAATATTTGAGGTTTTTGTTAAGAACCTAAATAGATCTACAAATATAATCACCACAAATATTGAATATACAATAGATCCACAAAGCAAGATAGAATAAACCACACTTTATTATTATCAAATCCTTGAGGTAGGGCAACACCATACAATGGATCCTATTATGGAAGGGATCCTCTCCTGTTCACTTGCCTCTTCGAGGGGGCATCCTCATATTGAGATACTGCTCCAAATACAATACTTCTCTTCATGTCCCCTTACATTGCTTGAACCTCTTTATATAGTGCTACCATCACCTAATAACTTTTTGGATGAGGAATCTTCTAGAAGTAGAACCTTCTAAGAAGTCCTCTTACATTTATTATATCTAACTACTCATTAATTATATCTAGCTACAATAGTGGACCTTATTTAATAATATAGTGGACCTAGTCCACCTTACATTGAATGACCTCCACTATTATCACTATGGGCCCTTTGGGCCCCCACTACTACCTCTCTAACTACCTTACATTCTATCCCCCTTATGAAAGTGTTGTCCTCAATGCTTGATGTACAACCATATACTAGGGTCCCATGGATAAGTGTGGACCATAGTGTTGAAATATACTAGAGAACCAGGGTCCCATTGAGAAATGGAAGCCACGTGCTGAAGTAGTCCAACCGCCATTGTAAACTAGGGTCCCATGTCCAATTTTTCATGTGAACCCCACATGGAAGATATCGGCACCCAATAAACAACTGAAAATGATGCTCCCAATACTGACACATATCATGTGGATTCAAATAAGAATATTCATCCACATAGTGGGAGATGATCAAAGATGAATCTAGAATGAATAATACCATTGAAGAATATGCAGGCTAGATGCTAGTAACTAGCTCCTGATGTGGGACATTGATGTTCTCTAGTATACTTCAACACTATGGTCCACACTTATCCATGGGACCCTGGTATATGGTTGTACATCAAGCGTTGAGGACAACACTTTCATAAGGGGGATGGAATGTAAGGTAGCTAGAGAGGTAGTAGTGGGGGCCCAAAGGGCCCATAGTGATAATAGTGGAGGCCATTCAATGTAAGGTGGACTAGGTCCACTATATTATTAAATAAGGCCCACTATGGTAGTTAGATATAATAAATGGACAGTTAGATATAATAAGTGTAAGATGACTTCTTAGAAGGTTCTACTTCTAGAAGATTCCTCATCTATAATGTTCTTAGGTGATGGTAGCACTATATAAAGGGATTCAAGCATATAAGGGGACATGAATATAAGTATTGTATTTGGAGAGGTAGCTCAATATGAGGATGCCCCCTTGCAGAGGCAAGTGAACAAGAGATGATCCCTTCCATAATCGGATCCATTGTATGGAGTTGCCATACCTCAAGGGTTTGATAGTAATAAATGAGATTTTTCATATTTTTCTTGTATATATGTTGTGATGATTTTGTATTCAGTTTTTGGTCCTTAACAAGTGGTGTTAGATCACTTTCTTTGGCATACATTTTGGGCAAATATTTTTTATTTTTGCAGATTTTGTTTTTTCGAGAAGAAAAAAGAGGGCCGCGACATTCCATAAATTTTCAGTATATTTCTATGAATTTTTTTTAGAAATATATTGTATATATGATTTCCTCTCATAAAAACACCCAATTTGAAAAAAACAATTGTCTGAAACGGAGTTCGGGAAGTCAAGATATTGAAGTTTTAAAATCTGCAAATTTTCAGGGTTTTTTTCGTGGATGACAACACAATTTTATTTTATTTCTGTAGCAGGTGAAGGCCTAATTTTCCCAAAAAAATTAAAGATATGAGTTCCTCTCACAATTTCACCCAATTTCAAAAAACAAATCAGCTGAAACGGAGTCTGCAAAGTGAAGTTATGAACATTTTAAATTTAACAGTTTTTTAGGGTTTTTTCCAGAAAAAACCACGATTTTCTGTCGTAAGTTATTGTTCTATTTTTTGGGTTTTTTCATGATGGTTTGTTCATAGGGTGCTCATATGGTTATTTCCTCTCAAACCCTCAAATAAATTCTACAAATTACTAAATCATTCAAATCTCAATTGTATGACACATTGGATGTCAAATTTGATGGCCTCACAAACTACCTCAATGATAGTTTTCATAGTATTCAAGATTCATTGGATAAGATGAAAAAATTGACAAGATATGATGCATACAAGAAGATAATATGGATGAATATGATAACAAAATGAAATACTTTCACCCTATTAGCAAACCCATATATATAGATCAACAATAATACTAGTTGTTAGATCTACCCAAGTAAAACACTTTACCCAAGAATCTACTCTATGCAACCATAATGCCAAATTCACAATATTACCTCATGTGTAAGCAAGAAACAAGAATACTCGTTGCTCTTCCAATATCCTCCAAAGTTTCTCTTTATTACTCAACAATATATCTTGGAGAAATACTTACTCCAAAACCCTCAAGAGCCAAAGAATTGATGCAAGATGGACAAGAAGGAGAGAGAGAGAGATGTGGTGAAAATCAAGTAGCATAACAATAGCTCAAGATATGGTGAGGAATAAGTGAGGAGAGGGATATATTTATACTTGGAGAGGCAAACCTACTTCATTTGGATCAATTCCAAGTGTCCACCACCAAGCAAAAGATGAGATCCCAAGGAGGGGGGTGCAACCCTAGGGTTTTGGCCAAGGAGTGGAGAAGACTAAATCAGAGGTGAGGTGTGGGGATGATGGAAAGGGTGACATGGGAGCTTAGGAAGGGCGCACATGTGGAAAAGAGCCCCCCCCACCCTTTAAAAGTTAAGTTACAATGTTGTACCATGCTAGGGGACGTAATCCCCTAGGGGGCGTGAGGGTTGGCAAGTGATTTAGCTGTTGATAGTTGCTGTTTCTTGCTCTTTCTCTTTCCAAGCTTTTCATATTTTAATAATTGCCTACACCCTGGGAGAGACATCCCCAAAATCGTAAGGCTAGGATAAATAATGTGTTATTGATTTCCTAATGCTTTGATGGTTAAAATTATCTAGATCCAGATATCATTCACACATTAATATTTATGCTATGCCCTTGAGGAACAAATTACTTGCATGTTCTAAGCTATCTCAAGATTTATTTCATTTTACATGCTCTAACCCCACACTAAATGGTTTAATGCATTGATGGTATAATAGGTAACACTCTCTTTCATGCTATCTCATACTTAAGGCCATTTTCCGTCACTTAAGTTAATGTGTTGTTGGATATGTTGATAGTGTAGGCACACATCTAAATCTTGAGCTTTATTCTTCACACTTAACACTCTCTCTTAATGCTTTAGTAATCATAAGATAAGTGGTAATAAGCTTGAGTTTCTCTCTTTTTCTTTGGCAAGCTGTTCTTGCCCTTGTTCATTAGCATTCTTTACAAGATTTTTATGTTGTGGCTTAACTAATGGTGATGCATTAAAGCTTTATTTCAGCTCTATCTTTACATGTGTTAATGTGCTTAACTCTCATGCTTAACAACACATCTTTATAAGCTGCATAAAGTTTCGGTTTTGACATAAAATCACCTTTTTAAGGCAACTCAAAGTCATTAAAACACTCTCTAATACACCTAAAAACTTAACCAATTGATATATAAACTTAATAGACTTAATAGGGTACCTAAAACCACCATCTTCGCCATCTAAAATGGGGATTGAGGAAGGAAACGAAAGGTGCTAGGCTGGGGACGGTCTCACGGCATGAAACGTCCTTTCCGGGAGTACTCGGTTAATTAGGGTTGACCTGTGAAGCTAGGGTAGGTCTCATTGCCTAACTTCTTGAGCATCCAACAACCATTTGATAATTGGGGGAGGAGGTTTTTGGTCAAACACTTAGTTAGGGTAATTAAAATCTTTCAAATATTAAAACCCTTAACTCACTAAGAAATCAACAATCTTGGTTAAAATTGATACATCTTAAGATTAAACACTTGCAAGTATAATCTTCCAATCTCATCTACAAGTAATGCTTTGTGGTTAATTAACTAAGAGCCTTAATTATTGTGGAACACTTGTGTTTAAAGTTTTCAAATCTTCTAAGTGTCCTTGTGATTTTTGAGTGTTGATGTTGTCATTGAGGAGCAGTCCAATAGAGTAAGTGATATTGGGGCATGCTTAGGCTTAATGTGTTGATGGTGCTCACGTCTTGATTGTATCTAACTTCTTGCACATTTAAGCAAATGTGGTAAGCTTGCTATATTGTAATGTTGTGTATCTAGCATTCTTTATTTGTAAGTATCTAACCTTGTTGTAGCATAAGTGTATCTTAATAATCTTGTAATCTTATTTGTAATTAAACACCCTTACACATTAGTTGACCCATTGCCCAACCTTAGGCACTAGTCTTAGTTGACCTAGGGAAAGGCTTGCTTGACATAGAAACTCTTGCATCTTGCATTGCTGCCTTTGCATCATCGGTTAGACTCCCCCCAAACCTTAAAAAATTAAAATCAACTCCTAGAACTTAAACTCTAACTCTTATCTAGAAACTAGGGTCTACCCCCCTTGGCTTCCCTAGGAGTAAGCCTAGACAGAAGAGGTTCAATCCAAAGTGACAATGTGGGCTTTGAACCTAGGCATTGTGCCTCCAAGGACACACTAAGTGAGCGGGACTTGGCTCACATCTACAAGTGTGTATAAGGACGACAACATCTTATGTAAGGTAACTAGAGAGGTAGTGGGGGGGAGGGTAGAGGGCCCATAGTGATAATAGTGGAGGCCATTCAATGTAAGGTGGACTAGGTCCACTATATTATTAAATAAGGCCCACTATGGTAGTTAGATATAATAAATGGGTAATTAAATATAATAAATGTAAGAGGAATTATTAGAAGGTTTTACTTCTAGAAGATTCCTCCTCTAGAATGTTCTTAGGTGATGATAGTACTATATAAAGGGGTTCAAGCAATGTAATGAGATATGAAGAGAATTATTGTATTGTGAGTTGTAGATCAATAGGAGGATGCCCCCTCGAAGAGACAAGTGAACATGAGAGGATCCCTTCCATAATATGATACATTGTACGATGTTTCCCTACCCTAAGGGTTTGATAGTAATAATAGAGTTTTTGAATATTGTTCTTCTATATCTATTGTGGTGATTTTGTATTCAGGTCTTTGGTTCTTAACAATTGGTATCAGATCTCTGATACCACTTGTTAAGAACCCGAATAGATATACAAATATAATCACCACAAATACTGAATACACAATAGATCCACAAAGCAAGATAGAATAAACCACACTTTATTATTACCAAACCCTTGAGGTAGGGAAACACCATACAATGGATCCTATTATGGAAGGGATCCTCTCCTGTTCACTTGCCTCTTCGAAGGGGCATCCTCATATTGAGCTATCGCTCCAAATACAATATTTTTCTTCATGTCCCATTACATTGCTTGAACCCCTTTATATAGTGCTACCATCACCTAAGAACATTCTAGATGAGGAATCTTCTAGAAGTAGAACCTTCTAAGAAGTCCTCTTATATTTATTATATATAACTACTCATTTATTATATCTAGCTACACCAGTGGACCTTATTTAATAATAGAGTGGACCTAGTCCACCTTACATTGAATGGCCTCCACTATTATCACTATGGGCCCTTTGAGCCCCCACTACTACCTCTCTAGCTACCTTACAGTTTTTGTATGGTGTTTTCCAATCTATGGTATTTTATTTTATTTTATTGTGTACTTTTTTTGTGTCAGTTGATGCAATTATTTGCATAATATATTACCAAACATAAATTATCAATCGGGATTCATAATCAGTAGAGTTGATGCACTATATGTGCCGATAACAGATAGGTTCCTATGTCTGTTTAGTATAGCTTAGATAAGAAAACCAACAATAACAAAACATTCTGTTTTTAAAGATAACACTCTTCACACAATTCAGAAATTAGAAAGCAAAACTTGCAATCATGCACTCAAAAGATTTTGCATAGATAATGCCTTGCCTATTTACAAACTCATGAAGTGGAAAGATGGACTTTGAATATGTTATCTGTAACTAATATCCTTAACAACAACTAACAAACAAATCTGGGCACACTTCAACAATACCACTCCAAACTTAGAAGAGAGAAATGATAACAAAACTTCTCAAACAAATAGTGAATCGAAAGGTTCTTTCTTAGGTGACAAATCTATTCATTAGAGGCTCATCAAATGAAGAGATGAACTTAAGATCTATCTCCTGGAGCAATTAAACTAACAAGTGGGATGCTCCATTAAAGCTCATGTATGGTGAAATATGGAGATCCAACTATTCTTGCATTACCACACTTTGCAACAAATTCGAATAGTGAAATCAAACAAAATATCATGAAATCAAAATAACCAATACATGAAATGAAAATCTACACTAACAATTTACAATAAGCTTACCAAGCTGAATCAGTGGCCCTTGCCGATGCCAACATGGAAGCTTTTATATCACCAGATGTTAACTTCTAAGAGAGACAAAATCACTGAATTCAATCTTGCATTAATCTCCAACAAGTAGGTTTACAAAAATAGTATTTTCATGAATCCATTCTACATCATAACAATTCTCCTTTAAGAACCATTCTTACATCATGATAATTCTTTTTTACTCAGACCTATGAGGTCTTATTTATACATAAAATCCATGGAGGAATGGATGAAATCGAATCCCCAAACTAAGAAAACAATTTTTACAATTTTAGGATAAATCCCAAAAATCTGTGTTTTTTAACAATTTGGGCAGATTCGAGTTAGGCCCCCACCTATATCTCCCAAAAAAATTCTAATTTTGAAAAATGACCCTCATTTTACTCAATTTGTTATATTTTGGACAAAACCCATGTTTTAGAATTTCTATATCCGATACCATATACACGTAAATCGAGGTGCACGTTGGCAGTTTGAGTTTTTTTTATAATTTTGGCATAATCATTCCCCCTGAGATGGAGGTCCACACGTGAGATATGGGTGAATTCTGACTCATGTGTCCTCATGAAAACATCATTATGGACAAAACCCATGTGCCCGATTTTCCTCTAGAAGCTTTCCAAAATTTTGAATTATTTCTAGTATCGAATTAACACAGGCTGGTACCGGAATAGGTGGAGCCTTGGTACCAGAATAGACTGGGTACCATATCATGCTGCTTAAGAGTCAAAGTGATTAGTATCATACATAATCACACATTTAATCGAATTAACTCAATAAAACTAAACAAATCATGATTTAATCATAAGTTACCTCTTATGCACGTGAACAAGGTCATCGAGTGTATCATGGAGGAAACAATCAATCAGATACACATGGAATAGGTAAAATAGGCTCAGATAGAAGGTAAAATAGGGCATTAGAAGTGTCAAAATGGAGACTCAACATTCCCCCATGCTTAAGTCATTGCACGTCCTCATGCAACAATGATCTTCAAAATTTCACAATTGATGATACTCCTCACGCAATCAAGCATTCCCTGACGTTAAGTCTTATCAAATCTGTTTTCAATCAAAATTAGGAGAAAGGGTTGGATGTGACTCTAATACGATTATAGGATAGTGGCCAAGAGTTTTCATAATGACTTTGACTAATAGACCTCCTTGGCTAGATTACCTTTAAAACAAAAGTGATATAAGCATAATTTAGATATCATTTGAAGAGAGGAACACATAAAAGAATACATCCCAAGATGATTAACTTGTTTCTTATCCAAGTTTGTAGAGATGAAGCTCTTCTTGTTTAGGTAAGGTGAATTACATATAATGAGGGTCCCACTTCTCATGCAAACCTATTTATTTTAAAGATAGAACTCTAAAGTGGATACTTGAAGGTTCTTAAGAACATCCTCTGAGAGATATAAAGGCCATCTCCTAGCCTTGATTTGATAGTGATTGCATCAGAATGATACCCAAGGGTTTATGTTCAGTTTTAAGTGTGCCACTTTATGTTTTTCATCTCCCTTTACCCGGCATAGCCCCGCTGCCAGCAGGCCTATTCAGTACCCCGACGGGTTTACCTTAGTACTATACAAGAATGGCCCCGCTGCCAGCAGGCCTGTTCAGTACCCTGGTGGGTTTACTTGTACTTCCTGATACTTCCTTTTTATTATATTACTCAAAATATTTAGAATAATGTATAATGTTCATTGACAGTTTTTAGAGTATAAGGAAGGTAGGTGGTACAAGAGTGTTTTAGATTTATTAGGCACATAATTAATTGTTTGCAATTATCCCAAGGGTGACATCATCCACATTCAACTTAAATCTCAGCTATTCAATGTATAATGGAACATCTCGGATAATGACTAAGAGGTCCCTCTAGTTAATCCTATTAGGGTTCTCATGAAAGCTCATTGCGGTTTTGCAAGGGCGGTCCAGCACATGAGGTGTTCATCAATACCTCTCAAGAGAAACTTGGATAAGACTTGTTGAATCAACTAGCTTAGTATTATACATAATGGTGTCACCACTTTTCAATGGATATTTCAATTAACAATCACTTCTTCAAAATAATGAGGTAATAAGACAAGTGCACCCATTATCTTATAGAGCTGGATGTGAAAAATATCTTCCTAAAGGGACAACAAGGATGATTCATTTAGGGTTGAGTGTAGAAATGTAGGAGGAAGATGCACACGAGAGTAAAAATAATTCAACACAAGACTTAAATGATCCTTGATAGAAAGAACATGAAGAGATTAGCCCATACCTCCAATTACCTAAAGTGAAAACAATGTTAAGCACATGACAAAGATCATATCACTTTGGCATTATTACCAGATAAGTAATAGAGTAGGTTTCTACAGTACCAGAACAGATAGTATTGGAACAAAGTGACATGATGGATGATTTTTGCTCATTCATGGCGACAACCACTTCACAAAGGAATTCAGTGATAATATACGAGGAGATGTATACGAGGGCTTGCAGAAGTTCATGGTAGGGAGCGTGCAATAATTGAGAGTAACCATATGTTTACTGCATAATTAGTCTAATTCCTTTAGTAAAATGAAAAATGTTGAATTTATATGTCCTAGTACTTAAATTGAGCAACACAACTTAAATATATGATTAGAGCTACCAACACCTTATTACCAGTACCAGATCGCCTGAGTATCGAATGGATGCAGGGTTGTGCTTCAGTACCAGAATATCACGGAGGCAAACATTGTTTGCAATACTATATGAACACAATTCTGCATTATCGGAATAGAATGGTACCTTAATTCTGGAAATGACTATCAAATCCCAACACTGAACATGTTGATTTGGCCTCGCCGATAGAAGTTGCAAAAGAATATGAAGGTTTTGAAAACTACTCCCCCATGCCTAAGGTTTTGCATGGCCTCATGCAAACAATGTGAGATGCTAAAAAGGGCTGCTCAGAGAGTTGTGAACACCTGCTAAAAACAAACCAATAGAACTAATTAAAACTAGATTTTTATTCATGCTTATAAACAAAAAATTTAGGGAAAATGTCAAAAGTTGAATTAGTAGCTATGAATAAAATGGTTTGGAATTAGAATTTAGTTTCAACTTCTATTAAAAAGATCACTGAATTGATCATCCTTGTGAAATAGTGGTCTTAAAATAGATAGGTAATGATAAAGCACGAATGCATCATTTTTAACAACTTAAGGAAAAAGAAGAATTTTCAAGAAATAGGTCATGAAGCACTCCCTTAAGTGTTATATTTCATTGACAATGATGTCTTCTTCGCTTTTGAAACCCTTCTAGTATCATGTGTGAATTCAGAGGATGAAGAGATTCCCTTCTCATAAGATTCCAAACAAAATCATCATAACTTTTAAAAAGAAATCTACTATAGGAACAAAAGATCTGAAACTGATTGCTTTATTAGCTTTTGACATTCCCATTTATGAAAAGTATGAAAGATAGGTTGCATTGTACTTATGTGAAACATTTATTTATTTATTTACCTATCCTACTCTAATTGAACAAAAGAAAATGTCCTTCAAGTATAGGAATACTTCCAGTGAAGCCATGTGCGTAACAGGGTTAGAAATATATCCATACTCAGGTTTAAAAGATAAATTTTAATGCATACCGGAGTATGAAGGACCAACTGCTTTGATGATGAGATCAAGCAATAAATAAAAGAGTGGTGTGACCTAATAACTAATTGAAACCATATTTCAATAGGATAACTATATTCGTGTTTTTCTTCTTTGTTTAGGTCACATCGAATGTCCTCCTCTACCATGCAATGCAGATTATCCTCTTCAAGATGATTGGTCTTTGGAGTACATACAGGATCTGCTGAGAGACATGCTAAGGATTCCTCAATCTCAGGTTCTAGTGGTTTCTCTCCATTGAGTTCTATTCATGATTCTTTATTCCCTTCAACAAATTGACAAGAGGAATCCGACGAGACTTCTAACTCTTCATGTGGAGAGACAACTAGATTCTTGACTGTTGTGAGGATATGCTCTTCCTGAGAGGTGGATATTCCAGTTGCTGCTAGAATGCGAGAAAGTTCTTGAAGGAACATTCTTCAAGATCTTGATCATCCTTGAATTACTCTAGCTGGTTGATGATACATGTTTCGCAATGCAGATTAGTACTCGGGGGGTTCTTACAACACCTCAAACATGATTTATCAGTAAAGATCTAAATTTTAAAACTATTTGCAAAAGAAAAACACACCAAACTTGATAGGTCATCCATAAAACCAATCCAAAACCATTAACGAAATCTGATTCTAATACTACCTATTACCATTTACAACTCCTCGGCAACGACGCCAAAATGTTGGTGCAATTATTTGCATAATATATTACCAAACATAAATTATCAACCGAGATTCGTAATCAGTAGAGTTGATGCACTATATGTGCCGATAACAGATAGGTTCCTAWGTCTRTTTAGTATAGCTTAGATAAGAAAACCAACAATAACAAAAYATTWTGTTTTCAAAGATAACACTCTTCACACAATTCAGAAATTAGAAAGMAAAACTTGCAATCATGCACTCAAAAGATTTTGCACAGATAATGCCTTGCCCATTTACAAGCTCATGAAGTGGAAAGATGGACTTTGAATWWGTTATYTGTAGCTWMTAYYCWTAAYRACWAMTARMAAWMAAATCTRGGCACACTTCAAYAATACMACTCCAAAMTTAGAAGRGARARWTGATAACAAAACTTCTCAAGMAAACARTGAATCRAAAKGKTMTTTCTTAGGTGACAAATCTGTTMATTAGAGGCTCATSAAATGAARAGATGAACTTAAGATCTATCTCYTRSAKMAACTAAACTAACAAGTGGGATGCTCCATTAAAGCTCATGTATGGTGAAATATGGAGATCCAACTGTTCTTGCATTACCACACTTTGCAACAAATTCGAATAGTGAAATCAAACAAAATATCATGAAATCAAATTAACAAATACATGAAATGAAAATCTACACTAACAATTTACAATATGCTTACCAAGCTGAATCGGTGGTCCTTGCTGATGCCAACATGGAAGCTTTTATATCACCATATGTTAACTTCTAAGAGAGACAAAATCACCAAATTCAATCTTGCATTAATCTCCAACAATTAGGTTTACAAAAAGAGTATTTTCATGAATCCATTCTACATCATAACAATTCTCCTTTAAGAACCATTCTTACATCATGATAATTCCTTTCTTCTCAGACCTATGAGGTCTTATTTATACATAAAATCCATGGAGGAATGGATGAAACTGAATCCCCAAACTAAGAAAACAATTTTTACAATTTTAGGATAAATCCCAAAAATCTGTGTGTTTTTAACAATTTGGGCAGATTCGAGTAAGTACCTCACCCATATCTCCCAAAAAAAATCTAATTTTGAAAAATGACCCTCTCTCTACTCAATTTGTTATATTTTGGACAAAACCCATGTTTTAGAATTTCTATATCTGATACCATATGCACAAAAATCGAGGCACAAGTTGGCAGTTTGAGTTTTTTTGATAATTTTGGCAGAATCATTCCCCCTGAGTTGGAGGTCCACATGTGCAATATGGGTGAATTATGACTCACATGTCCTCATGAAAACATCATTCTGAACAAAACCCATGTTCCCGATTTTCCTCTAGAAGCTTTCCAAAATTTTGAATTATTTCTAGTACCAAATTAGCACAGGCTGGTACCAGAATAGGTGGAGCCTTGGTACCGGAATAGACTGGGTACCGGATCATGCTGCTTAAGAGTCAAAGTGATTAGTATCATACATAATCAAACATTTAATCGAATTAATTCAATAAAAATAAACAAATCATGCTTTAATCATAAGTTACCTCTTATGCACGTGAACAAGGTCATCGAGTGTATCATGGAGGAAACGGTCAATTAGATATACATGGAATAGGTAAAATAGGCTCATATAGAAGGTAATATAGGGAATTAGAGGTGTCAAAATGGAGACTCAACAGTGTCGTTAAACATGGACGACAAGTTTTTCTTTCTGCCGCCCAACACTTCGATTTAAATAAAGGCTACTCTATTCGCTCTTTAGATTTTACATGGAAGATTACTTTGTCATAAGCCATACTTATGTGGTGCCCACCCTATACTTGAAGAAAGAAATGGGAGGACCCATCCCGCTTTCATTCTTTGGGGTCCTGTAAATAGAATGAATTAATGACTCTATTTCAACAAGCCAACTAAAATGTTCATGTCATGTTCCTGTTCAATATTCTGCATAAATTGCATCTTCTTCTATTTGATAATATACGTGCATATAAAAAATATTGCGTAATATATATATATTCTCTTTCTATTGCTTATGGGTTTCAACGAAATTTGTGAATCAAACATCATGCAAATTGGAAGATGCTTTACATTTGGACCAAAAGTAGTCTACTAATATATATTAATATGAATAATATTCATATCAATCCCTTTGTGGTTCTATATTTAGTCGCATCTCTATGATCACGACCTCATGGATTTGCAGATTGGCAGATTCTCATCTTTATCTATATCTTCACACCATCAGCCCGACCGACCGCGGTTCCTTTCAATACTTAGCCAATTATCTGACCACCGGGTCACGGGTTTGTGGTGTCCAACACTTATGTCCCCTATTTTGTGATCTGCAATTTATTCTTTTACTAGTGGAAACTGACGAGGGTTTCAAAAAGATTAACATTAATAAATGAATAGTATATGTTGTTTTGTGAGATACTTAGCGCTTTTTCCCTTTTTTTCTTCCCGTCTATTATCACTTTCTGGTTATATACTTAGTCACCTTTCTATGATCACGGGTTCCAAGGTTGGTAGGCTGACATATTTTCATCTCCATCTATATCCTCACATGACAAATCCGACCAACTGTTGTTCCTTTCCATACTTAACCAATTTTATGGCCGCGGTTGCTTGGTTAGCGCTTTTGAACTTTGCTTCTTTTTGTTCCATGATATACATCTTGCACTCAAAACTTCTATGATCTACAATTCAACTGCGAACTCCTTGAAGTTGCAAGCTTCACTCTACTAGGGTTCATAAATGTTTCAAAGCATCTATTGCTACGATCGTCGTTCCTTTTTATACTTAGCCAAACCGTGATATACATCTAGCACCTAAAAACTTCCCTGATCTACAATTCCACCCCGTGCTCCTCCAACTCGCAAGTTTCACTTTACCAGAATTCATAAAAAGTTTCAAACCATTTATGGCTATCTTCCATCCCCGCCACAATCGCGCCCTTCCCAATGCACGTTAATTATTAATTAATTGTTCTATGACCCACAAATAGCACCCATACCTCTGACATATACAAATCGACTGTCAGAATCTGACATCGTCCCCTCTTTCATGTTACACATTATGAATTCAAATGTTCTGAGCGATACAATTTGACCGTCGGGGCCTCACGTCTTCTGGGGAGACCTTGTCACCCTATTTTGGATCCTTGGGTTGGCAGGTTCACAAAATCTTCATTTCTTAGTCAGTATTTCTTGTCTCGTCCATCTTCATACTACTTTCCAAAAGTGAAACAACAAAGGTTTAATGCTAATATTCCATCATGCAACAACCGTAAAGATCATCATTAATAAGCAAAAGCCTCGAGGACTAACCATTCCTACATACCTTGTCCAGAAACATGCATAGAAGATCTTCGTAGGTAGTGGGAAAACTATTACAAATTCCAATATATTAGTGAAAACAAATCCGTCCCATCGTTTCCCTATTCCATACTTGGACACTTTTTCGATTGCGGGTTCTCAGATTGATGACCTCAAAATTGTGTTTTGAATCTTCTATGACTTGCAAACTATGCCTAGAGTTCCACAATATACAATTTTTCCATTGGAATGCCCCCTCAGGAGCCCGATCGTCCGTCGTTCCATGACATGGTACATCTATTATATATTGAGTCTGGCCTACCTTTTCCCCATTCGATACTTAGACACTTTTTCGATTTCGGGTTCCCAGACTAGCAGGCTCAACATTGTGTTTCCAATGTTCCGCGACTAGCAAATAGTACCCGAAATTCCACGACATACAATTTGTTCGTAGGAATTCACCTTCATGCCCTAATCTGCAGTCAACACTCCTGAGAGATACATTTCAACCCTCAGGCTCTCACCTTCCTTAATTTTTGTTCCCTGTCCCCGCCACCATCCTACTTCTCTCTTGATATGCAATTGGAAATATTTAATGTGAACACTTCATCATGCATGAACCTTAAACATGTCATTAATGAGAGAAAGGCTTGAGGAGATCTCCCACACTTCTGCCATATACAAATTGACCGTCGGACTCCCATATCATCTCCTCTTTCATGGTACTCATTTTTCACTCAAGCTTCGAGATAGATAATTTCACCCTCGAGAAGTCTCGTCTCCTGGGGAACCATTGCCATCCTAATTCTGAAGCTTGTCCGACCGCTTTCCATACTTGCCCATTTCATGGAATCTCTTTTACGTATCCTTGGGTTGGTAGGTTCACAAAATCTCCAATTCTTAGTCATTGTTTACTGTGCCTGCCACATTTGCACTTCTTTCAAAGTATGCAAAGACCAAGGTTTATTGCTAACAATTAATCATGCGACAACCGTACAGACCTTCATTAAAAAGAAAAACGTGAGCGAGATAGTGAAATTTAAATGAAGCTTGACTCCTCGAATTTAAAAGAATTTATTTTCTCTTATTTTCTCTTTTCTACCCAGAGACATGCAAAAAAGATCTTGCCACTCAATGGGATATATATTACAAGTTTCAATATATTATCGAAAATGAATCCACACACCTGTTTCCCTATTTCATACTTGAGCCAATTTTTTGATTGCGGGTTCCCAGATAGGCGGGCTCACGTTTGCACTTCCATTGTTCTATGTCCTGCAAACATTACCCGGACTTTTGTGATATACAAATTTCCCTTTGGACTTTCCCATCATGACCTCTTTCGTGTTATGTGTTTTTCACTCAAAAAGTTCCGAGACATACAATTTGACCCTCAGGCCCTCACCTCCAACAGTTGTCCCTTGTAACCCTATTTTGAAGCCCGCCTGACCACTTTCGATAATTAGACACTCCTTAATTTCCATTTCCCATCCCCACGAACTTCATACCTCTTTCTTAATATGCAATTAGTAACCTTTCATGCTAACAACTCACCATTCAGGAATCGTCAACATTGTCATTAATGAGCGAAACGCTTGAGGATATGTCCCATTAATAGATGTGTGAAGAGTTATATTATCCCTTATGATTTTTATTCTCAAACATGGGTCATTGCGTTGGCCTATTTAGGAAATATCCAATCCTTAATTGCTCATTGTCGTACCTGCCATGTTCGCACTTCTATGTATGCAATTACTAGTCTTTATTGCTAACAGTGCATCACGCAACAACCATCCCAATTGTGATTAAAGAGAGAAATTCTCAAGGAGATCTCCCATCCACACACATTGGACCAAGATTTGCACAGGATTATATTATCCCTTCCAACTCTTCATTTCAAACATTGCTTGGAGAAAATCAACGTTCTCGTAAACTTATGGAAACAACTCGACAACAATTATGTGGAGATACACTGAATATCTTCGGACGTGAGGACCAAAATTCTAGTGGTCTAGGGCATAATCTTACTATTCATCCCATTCCGCCCAAAACAAAGTGATTTGGACCTCTGCAATCGCTCGTGTAGGCTGCGTCCATGAGTTTTTTGACTATAATGAGGTGGTCTCTTGGTGTGCCGAAAAATATATTTCAAGCCAAATAATTATTCCACTGTGTGACCATTCTCCTGTTTCTTTGTCACCTCACATCTTCCACAAGATGTTAAGGTTGTCGGAGCCAACATTGACCTTCATAGGACATGACTACAAATAGTTCCTAGAAAAACATGATAACCCTCTTACCCGAGCTCCTTGAAGACTCGACAATAGTTCCTGAAGATATCACAAAGTTGCATGTCAATTCCTTTAGAAATCCATTACGGGAAATTGCTTGTCTGTTTACAAGAATAATGGGACAAGAATCCACGACAAACATTTCCCATATAGTTATTTATATTTTGTACTTCACAGTCAATGAAAAATTCATTTTCGATTGGGGAAAGCTAATTTCCATTGAAATATGTTCCCAACTATCACGATTCGAAGAATCAAATAAATTTTATATGTCATCCTACTTCATTTTCACAATAGTGCATTGTTGTTTGTTTCCGAAACTGTCTCTGTCCAAGAAGATAAACTGTGAATTCAACCCAGTAACATTCTGGTACCAGGCCTTGTGGAGGCACAAGGTCTCCCATTTTTTTATGAGGTTTTTCATGGATTTGTCTCAGTTTTCAAAGATTTATTTTTAGGAAAGGATGCTCCCTAGATGTCTGTCCAAGCAACCAAGTTTTTGGACAGGAAGGGGACACTTGAAAAAAAGAAAAATTATAGTGTAATAATGATCTTTGGCTCCAAGGAAAATCATGCTTTCCTTCCATGCCACATCACAGACAAGATGTTTTTTACAAAAATAGCAAGGCAATACAACCACTGGTTTCATTTTTTCCATGACAAAAGAAAAAAATAGTTCATTCCTTTGCCCTAGAAAGTCGGGGACTTCATGTGCAAAAACATCAACAAGATTGATTAATTCACATGTCATTTCAAGAAATTGAACCTAAAATATGCTGAAAGGCTAAAAGGGTTCGACCCTAATGGAATTTTTTTAGAACATTTACTATCAGTTGGTTTTAGAAGCTCTTTTATCCATAGACGCTTGACCGAAGACAGAGATAGTGATGACAACACTCATGCTTCTGATGATTGTGAGGTAGAGACATTGCAAAGCACAATTGAATTGTATAGACAACAACGAAAAGGATCCGGTGAGAAGAGTGGCTAGTCCCCGGTCATCACTCCCAAGAGCACAAAATCATGGAGCATCTCTTCAACAACGCACCCCAGTAAGAAATCAACCCATAAATATTCAAATGGAGGAGGAGATAAGAACCCTCCTCACTGAAAAATTGATAGTTCTCACAAGCTTCCCTTGACAAAGAAGAGAAAAAATATTGCAGGGCAGGCAAAAGAACCCGAAATTGAAAGTGAGCACATGCAACTTGAAACTTTTGTGGATGTCCTGTTGCAGAAATTTGACCCGCACGTGGACACGATGCACCATAGTTCCACAATGGAAATAGTTGAGACCAACATTTTTGACAAAGATGAATCCTTCGTATTCCAAAGCATTGTTTTTGACATCCAATCTAAAAATTTAATCATTGAAAAGAGAGATGTAACAAATAAGAAAGGAAATATCGTATAGAGATTAACTTTACAAAAATGATGCCATCCAAAATCTCCCGATTTCACTGGGTAATGAGTGATGCTCTTGCTGATTCCATTGGAGCAATTGAAGCGGAGAATGCCAGACTGAAAAACCGAGTCAAGGAATTTGAGGAGGCTTTCATTGCTACCCCAATGTTTGCCAGTGCCTGCTACCTTTGCAGCCAAGTTAAAATGATCCTCCATCCTCCTCACATCCTGTAGAGCCTTTGTAGAGAATAACATCAACAAAAGAATGCAGCTAATTATTGAAGCCTGGGAAACATCACAAAATATAGCTTCCTTTTGAAAGAGGGAAAATTATTTGCATGAACATTTGCAGATGAATTTAAAAAATGAAGAACATTTCTATGAACATATGGTGACCCCTTTTTACAACCATGCAATCAACATCTCGGATCTGAAAAGAATACAATAGGATCTCTCCTCCCCAAAGCAGATCAAACAATTAAAAGCATGTTGGCAAAAGAAAGTTACGAACCTGCAACTCATTCTCGAATCATGTGAACAAGCCATATCATAGAAAGAAGAATTATTCAGAAACCTGACCCAAATAGACTTAGCCGGAAGTACTAACGAGGTTCAAGATCCAAACTTAATCCTCAAGTCCTTGTTCTTGACCAAACAAGCCTTTGATGAACAACTTGATATTTTAAAGGGGTTGTCTTTAGAAAAGTTTTACGACATCCTTGAATATGGTGAAGATGAGGTTGAGAATTGGCTAGTGGACTATTCTGCACACAATGAAGAAATTGAACAGGCTCTCCATAGTATTTCTATGGATATAAGGAAACTAGAAAATTATCTTTTTGACATAGAAATCTGAGATGAAATCAACGTGGCCCCCATGAGAAGCTACATTGAAGAATGGTTCCAATGAAGAATGGAAAAGCTCATCGATGAAGGGCAACAACCAGTTGGCACGATTCTAGTGGTCATCGACGACATCAACAAAAATGCATCAGCTTCATAGTAAGTCTATACTGATCACATCTTGTTTTCTTTATCAATCCAGTGAGTCTACCTATTTAAATAGAAATCTCTAACCAAAGACTCATAACTTCCAATTTCTTCTTTTCAAGTCTTCCTCTCTACCGTCGCACACTTCTTCTTTATGCAGTCCTATTTCTTGTACTTATTTATTTTATGGTCTGTAGGAGCCCCAATCCCAGTCTATATGACAAACACATTTAAATTTCCAGAAATATGGAGTAGATTCCAGAAATATGTAACATGCATTATTATTTTTTGATAAATTTCAAAGAAAACTCTTTATTATATTTGAATGTTTAATGTGTGTGAATCCTGGTCCTTTTTTCCAGGAACCTTTATTGCAAAGCATTGTTAATTTTTGATAAATTTCAAAGAAAACTAATTCTAGAAATATGGAATAGATTCCAAATTTTTTTGATAAATTTCAAACAAAACTATTTTCGGGAATGCTAAAGGAAATTGTCTTTATTATATTTGAATGTGTCTTTATTGCAAAGAATTGTTCATTTTTGATAAATTTCAAAGAAAACTAATTCCATTCGAGACAGAAATTTTCTAAGTCCCATGTTTGAACTATACACACCTTGGGGGTCATCTACCAGCCCAATGTCTTGTGGTCATCCACTCATCCTCTGCATGGATACCACCTGTACTTCAAGCTGCTTCCCACATGTCTCTTCTTGGTCCCGCTGTAACAACCTGGTAGGGACTACACTACCATGCAACACTTGTCATTGTATAGAGATTTACGAATCCATATAACACCAATTAAATATGGGACCAAGAACTTTTTTATTTTTACTTATAGATATAGATTTTTGAGAAAAATTGCAAATCAAGACATTGGACAAAATACCCACAATATTAAAATTTTATTCTTATATACAAGTATATATTGCTACATCAAAATAAAACTAAACTAAACAATTTTTTACCTATCATTATAAATTTATTTCATCATTTAAACTTGGAAAATATTTTTTCTATTAATTTTATGTGAAAAAATATAATATTTATTATAAGCTTAATGATAGTTTAAAATATGTATTA